>WBMZ01009672.1:0-15685 GCA_013400975.1 Atrichornis clamosus | reverse complement strand
CCGTCGCTCGCCTCGGCCGGCACCGCCGAGAGCAGCACGGGCTGCTCGGCCGGGGCCCCGCTGCCCAGCATCGCGTCCGCCATCTCGGCCGTGCGGTACCGCACCGGCTCAGGGCCGCCCGCGCCCCGCTCCGCCGCGGCCCCTGCGGGGAGAGAGGAACAGAGGGACGGCGCGGTCAGCTCCGCGCACCGCCCGCCCCGGGACGGCCCACTCAGAGACCCCCGGCCGCACCTGCGGGAAGGGCCCCACCGAGCCAGGCCAGCGCCAGCAGCAGCCGCCACATCCTCATCCACATCCTCGGCCCCGGCAGCCGCCGCCGCGTCTCCCCGGACAACGGCCGCTTCCGCCGGATCCCCGCGCACTTCCAGTTCCGCTTCTGTTCGTATTTCCGTAGGAAGAGCCCTCGGGCTGGGCGTGGTGCACGGCTGGCAGAGGAGGGATGTAGACCTGCGCGGAGCGGGGCTCAGCCTTGCCCATATTAGATACAGACCGGGTGCGCTAAACCGAGTTTTCTCTTGGCCCCTGAATTCGGATTGTTCAGCCTGGAGTGGCCTAACTGCGGCCTTCAGTACCTGAAGGGAATTTACAGGAAGGATAGGGCAAGACTATTTACAAGAGCAGGTAGTGACAGGACAAGTGGGAATGGTTTAGATTAGATATAAGGATTAGATACTACTAAAATTGTTCTAAGAAAAAGTGTACTAGGAGGATGGTGAGGCCCTGGCACAGGTTGCCCAGAGAAGCCGTGGCTGCCCCATCCCTGGAAGTGTTCAAGGCCAGGTTGGACGGGGCTTGGAGCAACCTGGGAATGTGGGAGGTGTCCCTGCCCATGGCAGGAACAAGATGATCTTCAAGGTCCCTTCCAACCCCAACTATTCCATGATTCTGTGAACCCCGCCTTGCAGCGCTGAGCCCGCGCGGTGTGACCAGAGCCGTGCCCGGGCCGGGTGTCGGGTGTCGGGCTGCTGACCCTGCTGGAGGTATTTCATTGTTGATTTAAATTAGTTCAAGTCAAAAATTCTTGCAACGAGGCAAGTGCCCTCCCGTGGCTTCGGGAGGATGCTGTGACTGAGCAGTAAGTGAAGGTGCACAAAGGCACCCCGTAACTCATTCCCAAGCCTGTGCTGTTAGAACCCGCTGTTGCAGCCCCAGGGGCTGTTAGGACCAGGACTTCCTTCCAGCCACAGCTGCCTGATGGAGCATTTGCCTATTCCCACCCTCCTTAGCGAAGCAGGGATTTGGTTGGGGAGCTGTGTGCACATAAACTGTGCCTTAATCTACAGCAGGGTAAGGATAAAATGCAGCAAACCAAAGGCATATTTTTAAAGCTAAAAAGAAGAGTTCTTGTCCAGCAGCGTATCAACGAAAGCTCCCAAGTGGAAAGGCAAGATAAATATTTTTTTTTTAGGAAATAATGTATTTCCTGTTGCAGATTTAGTTTTTATTTCAGTTTAATAGTGAAGCCTCAAGACTATTCGGGGCATTTTGAAAATGAACACAGTACTTCAAGTGCTGGTATCTTTTTTAACACACTTTCTTAAACTGCCAGCAGCACACAATGGGATTTTGCCCAAACTCTACATCTGTCAAAAATTGATAATTATGACCTAGGGAAGTATGAACCATACATGCTGGAAAAGGACAGAAAAAACAAGTACATGTGAATAAATGAAGATGGGTGTTAGGTTTATTGAAGAAATGGGATTTTTGGCTTTGGTTTTACTCAGGGACACTTCTCCAACTCTGTCCTTCCTTAGAGCACACATTTTCTCACTTGAAGCTTTTTCCTTCGAAGTCCAATTTGCATAAGCACTAATAATGAAGACATAATAGTCTAAACATAGAAGACATGAGGTTTGCACATAGAGGAGAATTATTTAATTAGACCTGCTGATACAGAGCAAGCCTGAAAGCAAAACACAAAGGGAATCCAAGCTGGTGCAGACTAACAAAGAGCTGCCCCATTCCCTATTGTCCTTATGCTGGAGTTTAGTCAAAGCATTTTCAACTTGAATTTAATCATAACATAATATCCTTCCTGCCATAACACAAATCAAAATAGTACTTTTTTTATAGTGACTGTAAGTAATCCATGTTTAACAGGTGAATCATTGATTCACATGGTACTGTTTGTGCTACTTGAAGAGCTCACACTGGCGAGGTACAGAAGCATAAAAATGCCAGTCCAGCCCCAAAACAAGCCCCGTCGTCTCACCATACACATAACTGAGATTATGAAAAGATAGAACTATTTTAAAGACTTCTTCAAGATGTCCAGCGTGTGTCGTCGACATCCCAACAGTGCTGATCTGCCAGCATGAATAGATCATGAACTGCTCCTGTCATCAGAGACCACACCTGGCCTTGCACACCAGCTGTGCACCGAGGGAACAGACTCCCTGCTGCTTCCATCCTTCCCTTCATTCCATGGCAGGGAACACAGTGGCCATGGAAGCAGTCAAGCAACTTCCAACACAGCTGAAAAGGCTATATTCTTGTTTGGTGTAATTTGTGACTGATATAATATTTAATACTTAAGGTTTCCTTACAACCAAGAAAACAATCCATGTTGCTCATGCAATCATATCCAGTAACTGATTTTTAGAACAGGATGTAGCAGACTACAGTTGAACTCTGTTCTGAACATATCCAGTCACCTTGAAAGTCAAATACTTAGAATTACCAGAATGGCCAACAAAAAAAAAAACAAACCAAAAAATAACCAACCAAATGGGGCAGCAGATGTCCTTTTCAGGTAAATTCAAAAAGTCTGCAAAATAACTGCAACTGACATTTGGAATGTTCCATCTCTAGATGTATTTAAGGCCTTTGAAAGTTCATGGGAAAGAAAACAAAGGGTGCTGGAGTGCAAGTGGAGGATGCAGGCCTAGAGTCTGGATTGCAGCTTCTGGTAGGTAGGACTGCCTGTCTTCCCCAAAGTTACTGAAAAACTTCAATAAAGAGAAAAAAAAAGTTAAAAAGAAGTGCTGAGTGGTCGGCAGAGCACATCTTACCAACACAGATAAATTGGAATATTGCTGGAATACAGGGATAAATCCAACTTATTCATCATAGAATAATGAATTATAACCACCATTCCTGAAAAGTTTAGTTTGAATACTTTCAATTGATTTCCATGAGCAACAGAGGAAAAAATTTAGCAGTTTACTATCTGTCCATACAGGATTATAACTCCTTTCCTCCCTCTTCTCCTATTTGAGTGAAAGGACAAGAACAGTTAAGTTACTGTCACACTGTTTTCAATTTATTAAAAAATAAGCAATATTCCTCTATTCCCTGATACCATGACTCATAGAGTCTTTTTGCCTATATGCAAATATAGGTAACATAAACATTGTAACAAGCAGGTAACACTGTCAACTGGCATCTTCAGACAGGATTTCAAAGATATAACCCCCCCCCAAAAAAAAGAGAAAAAATGGTTAGGATTTAAAGTATTAACTTTATTAATAAATATACATCCATATGATGATGTAAATACAGATCATGAACACTACTCCATTCCCATACACATAATTGCACACGAGTAGCTCAAGTTCATGGACATAAAAACATACACAGTATCTAATCAGGCTTTTTACAGCAGAGGACAGGGTGCTGATACTAGTTATTTAACAGATTACTGTTACCCCCAAAGTAAACCTGTGGAAAAGCAAATGATGAAAGATTAAAGTAACATAAAGTGGTTCAAATTTTAGAATACAGTTTCTTCTATTTGGAAAAAAAGTCACAAGGAGAAAGGTCTAGTCTCTACTAAAGTCATAAATATATTTAAGCGGTGTTAAAATATAGCATTAAAATAGAGAAGAATAAACTTCTTTTGTAATCAGAAATGAAGTTTGCAGTTCCAACTATTTATGATTGTTATCAGCTGTTTAAACTGTCAACTCTAAGGGTAGCGTGAAACATTATTATACATATAACAAAGAACAGCAGAGTCACAGCTAATGAAACCATTGCACAAATGACTTCACATTGCTCTGCCTTTTAAAGCTCTTCAAAATGGGGGAGGGAGTTAAATTCTCATCTGAATTACTCTGCATATTGGAGTTCCAGGTAATTCTTTTCACAGACACATCACTTTTCACTGACAAGGCTTGGTTTTGTCCTGACTGAACATTAAGATCCTTCAGACAAAATGAAAATATATTCATTCAGAAGAGAGATCTTTAATGGCTCTAGTTATTTCAATTATTTTAAACTAAATCCAAGATAGAAAGAACATTGCTTTAATGACAAAGCTAAGTGCTCATTTTAAAAATACCACCTTTGATATCAAAGTCAGCCACTTCTGATGGTATCTGATTTTTTTCTGCCAAAATATGGTGCTAGCATCTTGAATCTGTCCAGTGCAAGACTTTATAGTAGCAAAATTATTTGGTTTTAAAGTTTAAGTAAATTTAATCAGAAAATGAATAGTAGTTACTATATGTATATTAAACAGTGAACTTTATAGCATCGTTAAGGAATAATAGCAAGCTAATACATTTCATTTATGTATAAATAAGACGTTAGAAACTTGATAATTAAAAGAAATTATTAAAACCTAAACTTGACATGTCAGTCTTCTGAACAGTATTAACACACAACAGTGATCCTAGCTTATGAATAGCTGAATTATGATATATAATATAAAATAAGCAATTTACCTTACAAGTAATGTTTTCATACTATGGGGGGAAAATGCCAGTTTTCCCATTGGTACTAATAAAGTTTAGGCATTAACATGCTGTTTCAGTGTTTCTCATGAAAAGAAAAGTGTTGAAAAAAGCACAATGTATTCTGCAGAGTATACACAGGAAGAACAGAAGTATTTGAAAATTCCATTTCTAGTCACTTTGAATCTCTTCTCCTCTTTTTTCTTCCCCTCACTGCACGGCACCAGTAAACTCTAGTCAGATATAAAATAAAGCAGAATTAGGAAATGCCCAGCAGTGCACTTCTGGTCTCCTTCCTAAATCTACAGTGCCAAGAAGCCCATTTCAGGCTCTCTGAACACTTTTCTACTTGATGCTCATCATTTCACAACTGACAACATTAATTAGTTTTTACTGGGATTATATTTCATCTGATATAATTAATAAACACTGTAATGAACAGGAATTGCTCAGGTGATTTCATTATTTCATCATCTTACTTGAATACAAATTATACTAGCAGAACAGCAATACATCTGCGTTATCTCCTGACACACAGCACAGCACCATTGAGTGGATGCACAAGTGAGGAACGGACAGGAGCAAACAGGATCAACAGGAGGAGGTAAGGAGTGGAGCTTCTCCAAGGTACAGTGGTGACATGCAACACGTTCCTTGCCAGCGAGGTGTGACACTCCTGCAGTTATACATTCAGCTGAAGAGGACTGCTTGTCCAGCTGAGTTCAGGAAAGAACTTAAAGCAGTCTTTTGTTGAAAAATCATCTGATTAAAAACAGCCAATACAACACAGATCCTGAGGGTGAATGAACTCACGTTAGCATTTTGCATGTGTCAGAAGTTACATCCTTCTGAGAGAGACTGCTAAATTTCAGACTTGCAAGTTTGTTGAGGAACAGAATGAACAACTGGATTTCAGAGCTTCAGCATGAAGAAACTATTCCTTAGTAGCAATTTAGCTGCCATTAGTTCATCTATCGACTAAGGAGCCATCCAGTATAAGTTGAGGTTCATTGTCTTAGTTGCCAGTGCATACACAGTTCCCCCAAAACAATTCAACACACCTATTGTAAAGTACAGCAAAAGTCCAGCTCAATATGTGTTAGGCATCACTGGAACACCTGAAGGCTTGCTGCTTTTTTCCTGATAAAAAAGGTACGAAACATGACATCTGTTTCTTAAGTTGTCATCACTGAAATCAAGAGGTCTCATCAAAATGACAGCAGGCCAGAATAGCATTTATGTTAACAAAAATGATCAGCATCATTACTCATTCAGCATAGGCTCAATTAACCCAAATTTTTATGCTTCCCCCAAATCTGCAAACTCTCTA
Organism: Atrichornis clamosus; assembly: GCA_013400975.1. Lineage (NCBI taxonomy): Eukaryota > Metazoa > Chordata > Aves > Passeriformes > Menuridae > Atrichornis > Atrichornis clamosus. The sequence continues at coordinate 9,676 of WBMZ01009672.1, read as the reverse complement.
TATTCCCCCTCCCCCGATACTTCAAGCTACAAATTTATCATAAAGTCATTTTATATGGGAAATGACTTAAACGTAAACTTTCTTCCAGATTAAAAAAAAAGAAGAAGCAGCTTTAGTTTCAGTAAAATAAATTTAGAACAAACAATATGCAACATTGAGGATCGAATTTTTTTTAAAGTCTGGATGAAAGTATTTTATATACTCACACTCACACGTTCTCCCACACTTGAAAAAAAAATTAAACACACCCAGTTGAAAAATGGGTCATTTCTTTTTGGAGGAGGGAAGGTTTTAGTTTGAGTCAAGAAAGGTATTTATAGTTAACCAACAACATTTTTTTCCAGCTTGCATGCATAGATGAATTAGTCTATATCTGGGGTCTAGTGCAGTAAACTGCATCCTGTTTGCATCAGCTATACAGCTTGCTTTTATAAATCATGAAAATGGTGTCCTTTGGTAGATATATAAGCTTCCATAACTTAAATATAGTAGAAGTGTCAAACAACAAAATAACTGTATTTCCAGGAATATCTGGCAAAACTGAGTCTAAAAATTTGGCAACAGTGTCTATTAAAAAAGTTTAATTTGTAAACATTATAGGTTAATACTTTAAAAGCTATTAAACTGTTGCCGTCTAAGCAAAGATTTGAAAGGCAAAAGCCAGCGTAAATAGCTATTTACAGATTTAAGAACATACTGTTTAATATTAACCAAGTGCCTAACTAGAATGAACAGTACTTAATTTCTTATAAAAGATTTCAAATTTCAAAGAATTATTTGTGGTTTGGTATATGTACTATCAGGCATTTCAAAATTACACAGCAGAATCCTGTAACAGTGTAACTAAAAGAACAGCTCTCACCTAAAGGCAAATTAACTTGTCTTTGTAAGGCGCTGTGAAGCTGTAACACACTGTACAAATGCTCAGGGTTCTTTAGTATCTTCAAAAATATTTTTGGAGCATTAGTTGAAATTTACTTAATGCTACAACTCCAGAAATAAAAGCCACTTGAAATCACTTTAGAAAAATGGTTGGGTTTTTTTGTTTATGTTTTTAAGTATCTATTTGAGGTCTGTAGAAGCTCCTGCAGAAGTGGAAAATGTGGCTTGCTGCTTTCTTTATCTATTTTTCTTATCAAGTAAGAGCTTAACTGGCTAAGTTGGTTATTGTGGGTTATATGATGGTCTCACATCATGAACCATCAGCCAGCTAATTTCTGTTCTCCTTATTTCAGTTATTTAAAGCAAAACCACACATCTAGATTTATGAGAAATTGAATGTAAAACTAGGGATATGGACATTACTTAAGTATCAACCCCAAGGCATAATGTATCACTTCAGACTTCCTTATAAATTATGATTTAAAACCAACAGAAGTCCCTTTAAACCAAAGCCTTCTCGACATTACTGTAAAAGTTATGAATTGCACCCATAGGCTATGGCATTATTTGAAAAAAATCTAGAAACTCAGACTAAGGCAAACATGACAAGAAAACTCAACAAACATGCCCAAAATCAGTGTAAAGCAGATTAGTAGGGAGTTACTAATTCCCTCCTTTCACTCATTAGGCTGTTTGATTTTGCTACTAGTTTCACCAGCAGCATGTACTCCTCTGTTATGCACCATAGGGTAAGGAAAAGCTGCATTGCCACAAGTATAATTTAGATTTGCAAGCCGTGATAGAGCTTTAATGCTACCTGGAGGTCTGCCTGGGCTGACTTTGTATCCTGCTGCTTTAGTTGTACCCAAGGGTCTGCCTGGACTTGTCTTAAATCCAGCTGCTTTGGTGGTCCCCAGGGGTCGCCCTGTGCTGGTTCGGTACCCTGCAGATTTCGTGGTCCCTGAAGGCCTTCCACGTTTCCCGGAGCGGTTGAGGTTTTTCTTTTTCTTCAGTTCATCTTTTGTCTCTATATTCCTGCCACTTGTGGTCTGCAAGTGGGATTCGTTCAAGGCGTCTTGTCTCTGGCAGGCAATGGGTTTGTGGCTGACTGCGTGGCTGTACTTGCTCTGCTGCGTGGCGTACAGGTCAAACTGATCCGCGGCCCTCACATTGTCTTCGTTAAGGCAAGAGCTCTTGCCGGTCCCACAGAAAGCTGGATTACCGCTGGCAACAGGGTGCATCATTTTCTACCAAAAACAAGAGAAGGAAATATGTATCAATATCGAATAGTACTGCGGCGTTCCACAAAAGAGAATCTTTCGAAAGCTACCTCAGTTTCCTAAAATTAGTCCGAACTACTTTGTCTATTTTTTGTAAACAGTACTGATGTCAGTAAATTACTTTTAAAAAAGGACAATTTAAACCAAGTATTATTCACATAGGTATAATTAGGGAAGAAATAATTTAAAAAATTGAATGGCATTTCAGCAACCAAGACCTACAGTATTTGCTCACAATACTACAATATTTGTTTCAAAACCTTTCTAATCAAATCTCATCTAAATTTTAGTGATTCTAGCTCTAAGATTAACCTGTGACTCAGCTGTGAGCCAAGGAAAGATATGTTATTGCTCTCTTGGTATAGTTGATATAGGGTCCTAAAAATTTTTTTTGTTTGTGTAACTGCAGGAAAAGAATAAAATGCTAATGAGTTTTGTCACTTCATGTCACAATTAATGTCAAAGAAAGAAACAGGTAAGGCATTTGGCAAGACAACAGTGCCATAGTTGGGAAAGCAAAGGAATGAAATGAATCTGTAACAAAGTACAAGATGCTGGATTGCAGAAATGCCACTGCTGTCCCAGTTAGGAGAGCACATACAAACTGCTGGCAATGCCAGCACTGAGATATGTTGATATTGCTGGCAATGCCAACAACTCTGGGAAATAAAACAACTATATTTTCCATTCAACTATATTGGTTCTACAACTTAAATAAGCTGCAAGTAGTCCGTTTAACATAGTAGTATTTAGCCATGCTGAATACAAGATTAAGCCAATAAATATCTGGCCCTTCAGAGTATTTCTTGCCTTATAGTCATGCTTAGGACACCAAATATTTCTTCCCATGTTAAATTTCTCAAGTAGATAAGGTGTGGAAGATTTATTATCTTTTCCCTGCAATAGCTCTGAAATATCACCTACAGCAACACAATTTAAACTCTACCATTGATTACTGAATTTATTTTGACAGTTATGAATGTTTCCTCCCAGCCAGAGAGAAAGCACACAGCACAGACAGTCTATTTACCCTGGAGTAAATCCCCGTGCTCTTTTCTCTCCCAGCCAGAGAGAAAGCACACAGCACAGACAGTCTATTTACCCTGGAGTAAATCCCCGTGCTCTTTTCTCCTGATTACAAAGGATACATTCCCTGTTGGAACGCTCAATCTACCCTGGCTTGTCAAATGCACGTTACAGTCTGCATTACTCTTGTACAAATCTATGAATAAGGGTTTATGTCAAATAGTGAAATTATGATAGTAATATAGTTTAAATATTAGATGTTCTAGCGCAGATAATCCAAGTGCTACAATGCTGGTGTATTGCATAGGGTACAGGAGAACACAGTGAAACCACTGTTATTGCAGCTGTTAACTAGCAAACAAAACAACTAAGAATAATTTGCAAGCCTGCACTTAGCAAAGGACAAAGGAAGTAAGCTCAGGTCAAGAGACCAGACAGATTTTTCTGTGCAGCAATAAAAAGGAAGCTAAAGGTTTTCTACAATTAGCAGTCCAAAAAATGTCACCTTTCTTTAACCCCACTAGAAAAGGGCCTGCAATATCACAAAAAATACTTGAGATTTTTCGTGATATGTAATTGCAAACATGAGGGTTCTTTAATGTCCTTTTGCTGCAGAGAGAGTAAAGCCCAGCGACTCTGAAAGGCTGTTCAGCTGTTTGTTGATAGACTAGAGACACTTGGAGTGGTGAGCAGCATTCTTGTCTCAGTACTCCTTTTAAACACAGGACTGCTGGCTTTGGCCCCAAAAAGCTGCTCCAAGCTCGACTGCCACAAAGAAGAATCAGTTCAGCTGCCCAGTATCCAAGGAACACAGCAGAGCTGGGAGAAGGCACTCAATAAAGCAGGAGCCCCTGGTATTTCCCCTGAGACCAAGCACCACTCAGACTCGCTCCTGTCTGTTACATTCTTTTCCTCTGCTTTTTCTCTCCATTACACTCAGGGGGATTTTTCCATCCATCTTTCCAGGGCAGAACCATCACAGGTGCTCCTAGACAGTGAATTTATTCTGCTATAACTGACAAACACTGGAGCTTCATCACCATATGCATGTGCTTTGTGTCTACTGCAATACCACTGAGAGCTCTCAGCAAGCACTAACTTCACACACAAGACCTTGCTGATCCTAGCTTACCTTCCATCTGGCAACAACCAGTATCACTGGAATGGATGAACGAAGAAAGACATACAAATCAGTAACTGTTTAAAGTTTCTTACTAGAGGAAGCTTAAAAAAACCCCCCAATCTCAGTGGAAGTCTGCCAACAGGATTTTTTAAATGCTTTTTTCCCCTCTCTCTGCATCATTTTTTCACCAAACCATGCAAATTTCAAGTAGCAGCCAAGGTTTCTATTCTACGGTTTTTTATTTAAGACTTTTTTTGAAAAGTTTTGAAAAGGAAATCTGTAATCGAGTTTAATTACCCTAACATGGACATCTTCAGCATAATTTTACTTCATTCACGTTACAGCAGGGAATAAAAGAATGTAGCGAGTCTATCTGTAGAGTGGAAGCAGGTTTCTTGGCAGGAAGATAGACAGTATAAAAGAGAATTGGTATAAAATGCAAAGCTATGCCAATTTAAAAATTACAGTCTAGCTAAACTGTATAGCCAAACACATACAACTTCGTGTGCAAGCATTCTCGATTAAAACCCTCCAGAAAGGTTTCCAACAAGATAGAACTTTCTTGTTTTAAACCTGTAAATAGACATGTTAAAATATTTGCAACATTTTACTTAAATCAGTTTTTAAACTTATTCAGCTGACTGGCGGAATGTCTCTGTGTAAACAAATAGTTAAGATGAGGCACTGCAACAAGGAAATGCAGTTGTATTTCAAAGAAATTCTTACTGGAAAGTGACTATGGAGGATTTTCTGTATGGATCCTTTTCTGTATGGTATCTATATCTATACAAATGCTGGGGAAGGGAGGAAACACTGGATAAGTTGGCTTTGGGAAAAGAGAGGCAGCAGTAGATCTTCTTATGCAATGAAGCATGGAAGCTCCACCACTGCTAGAAATAAAGAAAGAAATGGGACGATCCAGCTGGGACCCACAAAGCTTTGCTACAGGGGGATATCTGGACATGATTGTGACCCCTCCTTTTAGCCCTAAGAACAGCTTAGCACACGGTACAGCTCCAGCTTACAGCTGCTAAGGCTCCTGGTACTGATATGGCCCATCTCTCTCCAGGCTTGAAACCCTGCAGAAAATCCCCATTCATGACCTGTTCACTACACAAAATTGTAAGATCAAAGCTACTCAAATCACATTACATGAAAGTACCCTCTTGGGTTGTGACGTGGTGCTGTCTTTGGCTTTCAAACATGACGCCCTTTGCCTTCTTCATGGGCAGAATTTAGCTGCCAGCGTAGACAAGATGAAACCTTTGATGAGCAGAGAAGCTCACAAGCCCCCCAGAACAGACACTTGCTCAGTAGCTATTTTATACTGAGTACTGGACCTGTGACCCATCTGCATTGAGCAGAATAATCAGTTCCAACATAAGCAGAAGGCAGCTGCTCTGCTCTCACCCACCCCAGCGTTCCTTCTGTGGCCTGGTGAGTGCCAGAACAGACCTGACTCAGCAAGTGCCTCTGACTTCTGCTAAAACACACTTGAATCACAGCAAAACTGCACAAAACTCAAAGTACATCTGTATTACAGCTTTTCAAACGATGAATACCAGGAAAGGTAAACTCCTCTTGCAACAAGGACAACTTTGCTTTTACTGAGGGTTAGTACACAACACCCACTCATTTTTCTGAGGTTTTTCACGCTGAGCTTGCAATAGTTTCCACAGTATCGATGGGGCGGTAGGAGGCTGTAGCAGTGTATTTTCATCATCATCCAACACATACAAAGTATGTGACTCGCTACTTAACAACACAAGCAGCTACAAGTATCATTTGTGCACAGTTCTCTGAAGGTCACTGCTGCCAATGAAAGCCGCGGGAGCAGAGCACAGGCCGGGCTCTGTTCGGGATCCCTCATAAAGGATGCTCTATGCCACGTTCCATGGCACAGGGGCTGCAGGCCCTGGGGAGCACCAAAGGGCTCCTTTGCTTCGCTGGGGGGTTGAGCAGCAGCAGCAGGAAGAGGAGGAACATTTTCCTTTTCAAGACCACAACAGAAATACGGTATCAGTTCTGTTCTCTCTTAGGACAGCGTGTGTGAGAAATACTTTCATCACTCACCGAAAAGAATTAATTCTATCCATTTAAATGTTTTCCACATGTCCCTTTTATTGTCAGCTCCTTTTCTACACATTAACTCTTGCTAAAGTAGAGCTTTTACCCAATTTTTAAAACCCTGTAACTGCTTGCTTTCACAAAGCTACACCTTACCTGAAGTATTCACATAAAATGTAAATATTTTACAAATACTAAGTATGAAATTCTATCAGTGGCACAACATAAACTGTAACACTCGAACCTACAACTGAAATCTAATCTACTTGTGAAGCTCGATAACCAGTTATTCCACACTGTGCTTATGAAGCCCTTTCTGCAGTGGGTGCATAATATGATTTTTCTCACCATTTGACATCAGGTAAAATACATTAAAAATTGCCAAAATAGAAGAAATAATTTCTTTACAGCAATGACTTGCTAGAAGTACTACATCACAACATGAGGCTGCAAATTTAATGATTTCTCTCTCAATTAGTGCAAAAACATTAAGAAATTAAGAGTTCCCCAAGCAATACACCAACTTACAAGTACAGTCCTTCCCCTGGTGACCCTGGGTCATTTTCTTATCTAACAGAAGTTAAGAGAAGAGTTATTTGGAGCTGAAACACCCATCCCCTTCAAATTCCTCTTCCCCAGACGTGCCAGGTGGAGGGAGGGCCTTTCCTCACCATGATCTGTGCCTCCTGCCCCTCACCAAGAGCTGCAACCTGGGTGCATCTCTGCACCTCCAGGAGGTCAAGTGTTTTGACTCAGACACCCTTGGGGAAACAGTGCTCTCCAAAGCCTAAGCACCAGCTTTGTATTACAGAGAGAGCTCAGCTGCTCTCACCAAGAGTTGATGTTGGCAAGCACCACTGGGCTAAGTGTCAAGCAAACTGAACTTTTAGGGTTCATTCATTAATTGCAAAACCAGGCAAACAAGTAATTATTAGGCTTTCTAACCCTTAAAACCAAGTAAGTCATATCAAAGGGCAGAGTTTCACTAGATGCTAACATCAGCAAGGACATAAGCTGACTTCTTCCCACCCCAAAATTAAGACCATTGATGATGATGATGATGATGAACAGGACACCTTGAAAGGGTTAGGACAGCTTCACAAAAATTAAGAAAGATGGTATCAATGATTTAATTACCTGTGCACCTCCAGTTACACTGACACAACTGACAGTTTGGTTTCGTAATCAATAGAAACCACTCTGAATCCGCCCTTTTCCTGAACGGGACGATCTTGCCCATGCCTCTTCTCCCACATTCCCACTCCTTGTGCCAACACTAACTATTGTGCAAGAGTAGGACAATCAGCACCACAGATCTGATCTGGGTAAAAACTAATCCAACAAGAAAGCAATAGAAACAGTTTGTGGGCACTGGGACAAGAGAGGAACAGAAACACACATTTCCATTAGCACAGAGAGTCTCAGGTCAGCCTAAGCCACATTACCCACTGTGTCACTGACCCACTCCCTGGTCCCTGATACTTCAAAAAATAACCAGACCTTAAAAAGATGGTCCTAGTGGACTTAGAAGACCTGGACGATGGGCATGACAAGTCCCAAACACAGCACAGGGAATGGAGGTTGGGGAAAAACCCCACAGCTGGAGATGGAGCAGCATAGAATCGAGGCAGCCATCAGGCCAGACAGACTGGCTTAGGAGAGTACAGTGAAACTGCACCCTCCTTATTCTGTGGTTCTGCAATTACCGAACTTCAAGGCAAACCAAATATGCATATGAATGTTGGAGCAGGTAGAGGTGGATCTTTATAAAGAAAGGATTATTAGTGTTTGTGAATTGTCCATTCACCTCAAGGGACTATTCCAAATGACAAGGAGCAGTCCTCTCCATAGTCTAGAACAAGGGCTTTGAGGAGCTGGAGATGCTTATTCATCTCTGTGGGTGTTCTCGCCCACCCGCTCTTCTCCCCAGGGAACAGACCTCGCTGCAGTCTAGAACAATAGCTCTGAGAGGTAAGAGGTGCTCATTCATCTCAGTGGGTGTTCTCACCTACCCTCTCCTCTTTCTCTAGCCTGCTCCCTTGAAAAGGATTTTCAAGCTTAAGACATGGATCAAGCATCTCTTTCCTGATGTGCATTTTCACGGTGCTTCTCTGTGACAGGACTAGTGCAGAAAGCTCTGGACACCTGTCCACACACCCAAACACAGCCACTGCAGCATCCTCGTGTGATACTGCAGAAGGACAAAGTCCACTTGTTGAATCTGTTCAACAATGGTCAATGGAAAAACACGCAGGACTTTTTTGTTTAAGGTTGCATTTAAAACCTGAAGGATATGGATACAGAGACACACACACACACAAAATTGTATGAGAAACTGTGGCATCTGAAGACTGAAATAGAAATAAACCATAATTTTAAAAATGTATTAACAGAGAGCCCCTCCTACTCTTTCATTTTACAAACATAAAAACCACATGGATCAAAATAACTGTTACTTTATTAAGAAAGATATCCAGAGAACTGCATGCAAAGCAAAGGTGCAACTATTCACTAATTAATTACCCCAGAAGGACTATGCACAAACAAGGATGCACTAAACTATCCGTAACTATCCATGGGAAAACACAGCACTAACACACGTTATGTTAGAATGCAAAGAGGCACAGAGGAAACACAGAGAGGCTCTCCAGGTACTCCGATGTGCAGGTGAGCAAAGGCATCCACTACTTAGGCATGTCAGGAAATACATCCATGGACTGTACGCACACGGCCAGATCCCCCACGCCAGGGGGAATATGCTCTAAGTAAACAGCCCTGCACACACACCAGCCCCAGGCACCGGGCTGTGGGTGCTTAAGGAACAATTCCCGGCCGCAGGCTGGAGAACTGGAAGGCCCAGCCCCACCTGGAGCGGCCAAGGGGACAAAGGGGCGGCGCAGCTCCCTCCGGCCCGGCGGCAGCCGGGGCACCGCGCCGGGGGTGGCCTCGCGTGTCCCGTGTGGGGGACACGCACAGGGCCCGGCCCAGCCCGGCCCTCGGCCCGGGGCACGGCCGGGCGGGGACAGCGGGACGGGCGGAGATGGCGCAGCTCCCCTCGCGCGGCCCCGCGGGGCCCGGGCACCGCACCCCGGGGCGAGGAGACCGCGGGAACCCGCGGAGCGCCGGAGAGTGAACGGAGGGAGCGGAGCGGGGAGGACAGGAGAGCTCCGCTCCGCTCCCCTCCCCCGCCGGCCGCGGCTCCATCTTGCCCGCCCGCCGCCTCCCACCGCGCGGAGCAGGGTCCGAGGCCCGCGGGTCCGGCCCGCACCTACCTGAGGGGCTCGGGGCGGCGGCGGCG
>WBMZ01009671.1:0-15871 GCA_013400975.1 Atrichornis clamosus | reverse complement strand
GCTGATGGTTGGAACCAACCCACCATATATGTACTGTTTCTCTTCAGCAGAAATTCCTAATAACTATAGAAATAACCTAAAACAAATCAAAGATAATCATTATGGTTCCAATATATTATTTTGCATCTCTTTTAAAACTCATGTTTATGTAGTGGAACTTTGAGCTTATGTCTCTTGCTCACAGTCGAAAACATTCCTCACAGACTGCTTAACTAGACACCTTTTTCTAAACACTTGCTTTTTATTCAGATATCTTAGTATGAATTATTGTCCAGAAAGTCATTAATAAGGCAAATTACATCCTTGACACTGGACACAGAAAATGGAAAGTGTACTGCATTGTATCTTTCTCTCTGTGTCTTGGAAGAATTCATATGAAATGTGAAGAAGGCACCATGGTTAATTGTTATGTTTGTCCCAGTTTCTAGCATGAGGGAAGGCATCCCAGACATGGAACCTACCAAAACCACTGCTGTTCTGCTCCTCTGTCCACATAACCCTCAGCCTTTTCTTTGATTCTGTGAACGTATGTTGTAACATGGATTCCACATTCAGCCATGTTCATTTTGCAAATAAATTTGACATAAAATTGCTTTTTTTGATGCTGTGACATTCATCTCATCCAGGTAACGGTAGTTACTCACAATTATACTGTTAGGATTGTAAGGAATGGAATGCAGATGCTTTAAATGGGATTTGAGGTGTTACACTGAACCTGTGCAAGTGGAGGCATCTCTACATGGGCAATTACTGCAGAGCAAGGGATGGCTGCTGTGCCTCAGAGAGACAGTTTCAGAGAGGGCAGAGCAGTACTTGATATAGACTCAGCTTCCTCTTCTTGCTATTCTGGATAGTTCCATTATAATTTAGCCAGCAAAAGTCCTAGAGCTGCTACAAGAGGGCAAATAAGATTAGTAAGTGGTGTACCTACTCGTTGTTTACATGTTTGCATGTAGCAAACCTCTGGGTTATGTTACCATATTAACTTGCTGTTCTGGGTTACGGGGCTGTAGTAAAACAATGTATTCTACCCCATCTGCATCAGCCCTGATGAGCTGTTAATGACAGGTCATTTGCAACAACTGCCCGTTGCACGTTCAGCCCCTCAGACTGCAAGCTGGGTGTTAGATAAGAGAAGGGAAACCCTGTGGTGAGGTGGGGTCCCTTTTGTTTTCACAAAAGACACAGCTGGGAGAGCTTCCCCCAGGAATCACCAACAGTAATCACACCTATACTTGGTCAATGGGCCACCATTGACAATGGGCAGCTGTAAGGACCCAACCACACAGAACCTCCCAAACTCTCTTATCTCATCATTCCATTGGGAAATGCTCCACCCTGGGGGAGGTACATGGACGTTCCTGCGGGAATACGAGGAAGCCTGCCTGGACCCTGGGACACACTCTCCGACATGAACTCCAGGAGCTGCAGAGGACCACCGCTCTCTGCCTGGGCTGCAACCCCCACTCCCACTGGACTGCAACCACCACTCCCATGGGACTGCAGCTCCCACTGGACTGCAACCTCCACCCCCATGGGACTGCACCCATCACCCACCCGGACTGCAGCCTCCCTGCCTCCCCTGCCTCACCAGCGCCCCCACCCGGGTGAGGCCAGAGCTACACCAGAGGCGGGCGGGGAGTCTGTTACTGGTGTTTGTTGTTGTTATTGGTGTTGTTTGTTCTGTTGGGTTATACATATAGTAAAGAACTGTTATTCCTTTTCCCACATTTGAGCTCCAAAGCCTCATAATTTTCAAAACTACAATAATTCGGGGGGAAGCGGTGATTCCTTCCACTCCAGGAGGGTTCCTGGTATCTGCCTTTCAAACTAAGACACTTGTTAGTCCTTCAAAAGTTCCAGCCCAGGAGGGTCCTTCCCAAGCACCCTATCAAAAGAACTTCACAGGATTTCTGCTGCTCTGCTTTCACTACGCATTTCATTTCATTTGGGGGAGGGCAATCTCACCTAGGGTTAATTCTCTTTATTATCTCAGTAAGCCTTAACCTGAAAACCACTGTCAGGTTGTACACAGCTGCAGTATCTTGGCAATAATTTTTTCAGCATATTTACGGTATGAATTCTTTGTATGGTAACATGTGACCACTGTGTAACCTCCACTAACCTAATCAATATGGATGTAGTTCATATTCAAGTACATTTTGTAACTGTACTTGCCAACATATGGTTTTTTTAACATAGAGTATAAAGCAATTAAGAAACATATAAAAATAATACTTTTGACATTTTTGCTCATGGCTAAAGACTCCTAAACATCTATGTGTCATTGGATTATGCTGCAAGCTTAAATATTTCAGGGTTCCCAGAAGGACACATGAATCTAAAAAATTGCTGTAATTTAATTATCCCTATTAATGAAATTCTCTAGATTTCAATCACTGTGGAGCTTTATGGTGAACTTCTGAATAGCAAAATTTCCTTTGCACAGCTGAGCCTTATACAGAATCTGGCCTTGATGAAACTCATTGCAGTAAATTAGGCTGAGATAAGGTATGAAAATTTTAGATTATTTAAAAAGGACGAGTATTGAAAAAGGAAGTAATTGTTGCATCATTAAATGCTGGCATAGAGAATTCCTAGCATGAAATATGTAAGTATACTCTTGTTATAAACTGTTATAAAAAAATGCTACAATATCCAAGCAAGCTTAATATTTGGTGGCATCAAAGATATTTGAGGCTCAATAAGTACAAGTGCAAAATAAGTACAATGAAGTAAATGGTTGTTGTCATTTAAGCCCAGTTGGATATTAACCACCACGCAGCCACTTGCTCAAACCTCCTCTATCCCTCACACTCTGGTGAAATGGGGAGAAGAATAGAAGTAAAACTTCTGTATTGAGATAAGAGCAGTTTAATTATTGAAAATAAAGTAAATTTCAATAATAATGGTAAATAATAATAGTGATGATAATGAAAAGGAAACAAAGAAGTGATGCACAATACAATTGCTCACCACCTACTGACTGATCCCAGACCCCACTTCCCAAACCCAGAGCAGCCCTCCTGTCCAGATACCCCCCCAGTTTACATACTGGGCATGGTGTCCTGTGGTGTGGAACATCCCTTTGGTCAGTTCAGGTTACCAGTCCCAGCTGTGCTCCCTCCCGGTTTCTTTGCATCCCTCCTCACTGGCAGAGCATGACATAAGAATGAAGTCCCTGACTTAGGATAAACATGAACCAAAACACCAGTGTGTTGCCAACACCATTCTCATTCTGGATCCAAAACACAGCAATGTACCAGCTGCTGAGAAGAAATTAACTCTACCCTGGCTGAAACCAGAGCAACAGTTACATAATTCCTGTTGTCTTTTATGTTTGTGAAATGAGATCTTTTATGTCTTCCAAAAAGAAGAGAGAAGCAAAGCTAACAATAATGCACACACACATACAGAAATATCTCCTACTTCAAAAGAGATATAAGCCAGTATTACGTTCATATCTGTACAGTGTATTCAATTTTCTACCAATTTTGAGATACAAGATAGGAAAAAGCTCCCTAACAAATAACAGTATATCTTTTAAAAGAAGAAGATAGGAGAGTTCTGCTCTTTTTCATAGTGATCATGTTTGCAGAGCCTTACACTGCTTAAGTTGTTTTGAAGCTGTGTATCACAGTCAGCAGCAAAGTCCCCTTTCCTCCCGTGCTTATACAATTATGCATATGCAATTCATAAAATATTTACATGTGTTTCCTCTTTTTTTGTTTTGGAAAACAACATAAAGATAAACCATAAATTTCCTCAACGTCATGTGTATGCATAAACCCATATGTGAGGCAGGGTAATTAGTTTATCTTTTATCCCCTTGTTGGTAAATTAGAGGCCCTCTCATTACATCTTGATTATGTCTGCAATTACCTGATACCAAATGTTGCTCCCACCAACTTTCCACTGCTTTTCTTCTCTTTTTCTTCTCTTCCTGTCTTCTCTCCTTCTTTCCTTAGCTTTTTAATAGCTTATAACTATTCCCTGTTGCGTACCAGCTGAGAAAGCTCTTTCAAGTCCCAGGTGCAAATCAATAAGTTATAGTGATTCATAAAAATAAGACTGTCATCATTATCGTCCAATTATTGCTGTGTCTGAGGAAAGATTCTTCAAGAGCTGGAGGTGTCTTCACTAATATTTATAATCTGCACTGAACAGTGTTAATGAATGAGTGGGTGTACATTCTGCTGAAAAGCAGTGGTATTTGATTTATACTACGTCCAGGTCTGATTGTTAAAGCTAAATCCATTAAAGTGTCTTTTAGATCTGCCTTTATGTACTTCCCTGCATACAATGGACTTTAAGCATTATTTAGTTTTTCATTATTGGTTGAATATTAGTCTTTATTTCATCATCCTACAATAAATGGGACTTGGGATACTTTGAAAAATAGCACTTTATCAAAACTTCACTTGTCAGAAGCCAATATCTTAAAAATTATCAGCATGTTTGCTAAAAAATGCTAAAAGTGTATGAAGAAATTCAACATATTCAGCCCTAATTCATAAAACCAAGGTGCTGAAGGAAGAAATTCACAATTCATCTTGAGGAAAAGAAATTCAGCAACAGTTTTCATTTGGAAGAATAAAATATACTTTGTTTAGCTAAGCTGTCACCTTCTAAGTGTCTCCGAGTGGGGAGTTTTTTTCTCTAGCTCAAAATTGCTCTCTCCTTAAAAAAAAAAAAAAAATTAAATAAAAGTGTAAATGGGAAAGACAAAGTAGGGAGAACATGTAAGAAATCATCAACTTCCAGCTCAGGTTAGGCATTTCTGCAAAGGCCATTGAGTATTAAACACATAGGCTGACTACAGCATTTCTTCTCATCTACAAGAGTTTTCCATTCACAACATTCACAGTACATACAAAGCCAGCACAGGACTGACAGGTCAGTCTGAGTTGTATTTCTAATGCTCTCTCCATGCAACACTTCTATTTTTCTTACCTGTTGCTGACTACAATCACAGATAGGTTCTCCACCACTGTTCATCTCTTCTTTTCAACACTTTTTGCTGAGGAAGTAAAGCAAAATCAGGGCCTTATAAGCTTAATTTTATCTTAAGAGGGGTGGTCAGCCATTTCCTAGAATGCAGCTCATTTACACATAAATAGTTCTTCTTCTCTGGTGGAGGAAACACTAAACAACATCGCTTCTCTCCTTACATTCCCACTATTCTTTTAGACAAATATTTAGCTCCAAAAGTTTCTCTCAAGCCAGTAATGCCATCCTTGTTCACTCTTCTCAAGCATCCTTGGACTCTGATATTCTAGCCCTCTCCTCCCACTCCTGCATTTTCTTGCCCAAATTCATATTACAGTGCTCCTTCACCCAAGTACCAAACACCAAGTAGTTTTGTGGAGGGGGTGTTTTGTGCATAGTAATACATTATTACCTGCCTGCCACATGCATTAAATAAATGGATTTCGCAATCCAGTGCTGTCACTACTGTGCACAAGATGTTGGAGTCAGAGTTGTGCCTTTCCAGCAATGCAAGATCACTAGAAGAACACTTTTATCAGCTCCCTGAGGGTTTCTTCTTTCCAGCAGTTCACAAAAGCCACATGGAATATGGAACACTAGAGCCAAAAATTGTCAGTCTCTGAAGACAGAGTTAGGCCTGGAAGTCCTACACATGTCAGCGGACTGGTCCTGTGCCTCAGAAAGGACAAGACCCTTGTGCAGTTTTTACATTATCATTCACTCGGAACTCTGTCCTGAAATGTGGTGTAGATCCAAGTGCATAAACAGCTCTAAATCATTACAACATATTTGGAGAATATTTATGAAAGTTCCATATCACTGAGATTAATTTTGTATTTTTTCAAAATTTTCTTGTTCTCTATTCTTATATTCTGTTCTTTTTGGAGCCAGAGAACTGAACACAGTTTTTTACAAATGGTCAGCATAGGCAGCCTGGGTCTTTTTGTCTTTTAATTCTGGACTTGGCCAACTTGGAAATATGTCCATTTGGACAGGCAAAAGCCTTTGGATATATCTGAACTCAGTTTTTTACAAAAGTTAGCAGGGACCTTCCTTTAATCAGCACCTTAAAGTTGGTTGGGATATAAAAGGTTGTGAAATTATTTGTCTTTCTTGCTATGAAGAGATTTTCCATTCTTTTAGTATATTTCTTTCCCTAGGTGTGACAAAATGTGGCTGTCTTCAGAGGGGGCATCTGCTTTTCACAGCTGAGACAAGGTTTGCTGGATCCCAGATCTAGCAGGCAAAAAGAATATACAAGTGATGCAGGTTCGCTACTGCAAGCACAAGAGGTTACTTGCAGATGAATGTTGATTCTTGACTGTACCATGAACCCTGCTGTATTCTGTCTCCCAGAGAAGACTCCAGCTTCTGCAAAACATTGCTGTCTCTGCTTAGTGGCAATTTAATAACTGGACAGAACAGATAATTGAACGTAGGTTACTGAAGAGCAGTTCTGGTCACAAAAATGGTATATGTTAGAATCTGAAAATGTCAGAAAATCCCATTAAAATATCATGCTTTCATAAATAATAACCCTCAGGCCTGCTGGTATAATTTTCTTTGATTCACTTATTTGATAGAAGTTACAGAAATATTTACCACATAAATTAAATAATATAGGTGGCTAGAAGAACATGTACAGAAATCTGCAAATACACTGTGGTACTTTCTTTTTCATTGTTTTTAATTTTGTCTCAGCATTTCCAGATTTTCAGACAAAACACTGAAAATACAATAGAAAAAATTGTAAAAACCCACTTCATCTCTTACTGGGTTCCAAGACAGGTAATAATTTTTGGGGCATTACAAAGAATAATATTTTCTGAGTTCAATCCAGTTAGGGGAGTGGGGAGAAGGGATATATAATGTCCATATCATACAAAGAACATAGTAGATGTTGACTACAGACTTTTGAGAACACAACCATATTTTCGTTGTCTATTGTCTTTGCCTGACAAGGCTTTAGTAGCAGGTGGGGCTACAGGAGTGTCTTCTGTGAGAAGCTGCCAGAAGCTTCCCCCATGTCTGGCAGAGCCAATGCCAGCTGGCTCCAGGATGGACCTGCTGCTGGCCAAGGCCGAACCCGTCACTGACAGAGGTAGTGCCTCTGGAAGAACATATTTAAGAGAGGTGAAAGAAACTGCTGTGCAGCAGTAGTCAGAAGAGGGAGAATATGTGAGAGGAACAACTCTGCAGACACTAAGGCCAGGGGAGAAGGAGGGCGAGCAGGTGCTCCAGATGCTGGAGCTGAGATTCCCCTGAGCCTGTGATGCAGCCCTAGGATGTCCATGGAGATGCAGGGATCCACTTGCAACCTGTGGAAAACCCCACTTTGGAGCAGGTGGATGGAGGCTGTGAAAGCCCATGCTGGAGCGAGGGAAGAATGTGAGGAGTACTCCCACTGAGGAGAAAGGAGCAGCAGAGACAATGTGTGATGAACTGAACACAAACACTGTTCTCCATCCGCCTGTGCTGCTAGGAGAAAGGAGGTGGAGAATTGAGGACCGAAGTTGAGCCCAGGAAGAAGGGAGGAGTGGGCAAAGGGTGTTTTATTTCTCATTACTCTACTCTGATTTGATTGGTAATAAATTCAATTTTTTTCCCAGCATTTGTTTTGTCCATGACAGTAATAGGTGAGTGATCTCTCCCTGTTCTTATACCAATCCATAAGCCTTTTGTTGTATTTTCTCTCCCCTGCCCAGTGGAGGAGGGAAGGATAGAGACATTTTGTTGTGCACCTGGTGTTCAGACAGGGTCAAACCACCACGTTTTGTTAGCGCTGATGGCTGACTTCCTGCATCTTGATTTTCAATAGTTAGCACAGAAATTTCACACCAAAGCTTCCAGGGAATTTTGATGTTCCCGAGGCATATTTTCGCCCTGCTGAACCTTCCATACATGCCTGATCAACCTTGCTTGGGCAGTCATTAGATTGCATGGCCACCCCAGCCTACCTGAATTTACCACGCTATCTGTCAGTGGACATATACCTAGAAAAATCTCCTCTGAACAGAGCCCAGATTTTAGAGTTTCCACAATTCCATCCTAATTCCCAATCTTCACATTATTTCTTTGCCTGTTAAAAATCGGACGTGGCTGTATACATCCTCTTTCAGACAAACCAGCAGCCCGTGCCTAGTATGAGAAAAATTGGGTGTATCTTGTTACAAGGCTGGTGATAGCACTTCTTAAATAAATTGTATCTTTATGAAATTAAATTCCTATTACTAGCAATAATTCAGATCTGTTTGCAGTAATGTGAATAGAGAAAAGTGAAAGCACAGATGTCAAGAATCCAAGCCAAAAATTTATATAAAACCTGCACAATTCTCTCATCCTTGTACAAGGTTCCTCTAAGGGAATGCCAAGGTTCATTAATGAGACAGTCAAAGAAACTTGTTATGACAAGTTATTTTACCCACAATTAACTTGCACAGGGAGCAGTGTTTGACTTTCGTTGTGCTAATTCCCAGAGAAGTCATGGATTCCCCATCCCTGGATGTGTTCAAGTCCAGGTTGAATGGAGTTCTGAGCAGTCTGGTCTAGTGGAAGACGTTCCTGCCCATGGAGGTAGATGATCTTTAAGGTTCCTACCAACCTTAAGCTTCTATGATTCTATGATCCTATGAATTTGCAGTTATCAATCTGCAGCTCCCACCTAGTGTGCTTCTAGAAGGTCTTTTAATGTCATGAGCAATAACACATTGGTGCTTCTGCATCTGAGAGGTGTTTAAAAAAAGAGAAACATCCTCCTGTTAGGTATGCACTCTCTAGCTGAACACATATTTGCCATCTTATGACTCGATCCAGTTTCCAGTGAAGGTAACAGTCTTTCCATTCCTCTCAGTAGTAGGCAGACCAGAATTTTAATTCTCTTTCTATAGAAAAGAGAACACTTGGGGCTAGTGAATAATAGGAATACCTCCTACTTCTGTGTGCCCCAGAACTCCCACTACAGTAAATTGCTACAATTTGTGTTTCCCCATGGTAAAACTCTGCAGAGCAAAGTAGTTTTCTTTGCTTGGTGTCACTGTGCACCTTTAGGGTCTGGACACAACCCAGATGTAAGCACGTTATTAAAAAAGTACTACAGATAAGAAATAATAGGCCAGCACATTATCCCATTAAAAGACTGAGGATTCATTCTAGAAGCACAGCTTTTAGAGATAAATGTGCTTATTTTAGTTGAATAACTATTTATAATTCATCATTTTGGTAACAAGAGGGAATGATTAATTTGCACTAAAGTTGCACTTCTCAGTCTGGGAAAGGAAAAACTAGTGATTCACATATTAAAATGCACAATCAAATACAGAGGACAAATCAGACTTACGGGAAAAAATGGACTGTGGTAATACGTAGTATTTATCATCTTTAAAAAGAAGCACATATTCTGGGAAAAAAGCAGTAATATCATTTTCCTAGTATTTATTTCTACTGTGCAGAGTTGAATACAAGAAAGGAACCCTCAAGAATATATCTTTTCTCACAAGATATCATATTGTGACAAAAGTTTAGAAATCAGGTCCTGATGGAGGGAACAGCTGGCAAAGAGTAACTGTCTAATGGGGAATTACATTCTGCAGAGACTCCTTGAGAAAGAAAAGCAGGACTTGATCCAACATTTCTCATTCTGAACTAGTCAGTAAATCAAAAAGTTCCTGAAAGGTTGACTTTCTTTTTGCTGAATTCAGTCCCACAACTTCAAGAGCTTTCAATGAATATTCAATCCTAAATATGCAAAGGAACAAACTTCCTCATCTGTGCTGTGAATAGTCCCATTAAGTAAGTGGGACCAATAAAAGTATGCACAGATATACCTCATTAAGTCTATCACATTAGTGCCTTAGATAGTATTATTTACTTTTCATTGTATGCCTTGAGTCCTATGTAACTTCATAAAAAACAGGTAGTGTGTCACCAAAAGTCATTTCTGGTTATATGCACAGTCGCTTTACTTGCAGCAAGGTTTTATCAGTGTTGTACAACTGTCCTTATACACTGCTTTAATAATGTAGTATTTTGTGCATTAGATTGGGAAAATGCTCATTAAAAGTGTCTACTAGTATTATATCCAAGTCTGAAAAATAGATCTGAATTTACATTCTCTGTGTGTTAGTTTCTCACATAACACCGAACAAATAGGCCTAGCTCTATTCTCCCCTATATTTTATCTTGGAGTAACTCAGCTAATTTAATTAGCTAATGTAATGCCTGTTAGTATGCATATAGTGCTAAACACTAACTTTTCCTCATAGGTACAGAATGAGTTTGAACAAGAGACCAGACTCACTGAAACAGTAAGGCCACAGGGACATATGGGACAACATCTGAAAAAACATAGATATTTCTCCTTCCTGCTAGGTCACTGAGCCTCAGTGGCTTCATTTAAAGTTGGCCATTTAAACACTTCTATGTTTAGGTGTCACATCAGCTGCAAGAACACAGAAACTTTCACTACTCTCAACTAAGCTGTCTTAGCCCGCTGCCCGTAAAAGCTGTCCCAGTAACTGTGTGCATGCATGCTTGCATACACCCAAGGACTTCTGTGTGTGCTTCTATCTATATCTATATCTATATCTACATCTATATCTACATCTATATCTATATCTATATATACGTGTGTGCCTATGTGCATAAATATATACATATGCACAAGTGTTTAAATATGGATTGATGTGCCTACCTGTTACTTTTCATAATCTTGATTTATGATAAGCTGTGTGCGTGAGACACAAGACTGACATGGATAGACGACAGTAAGGCTTAATTTTTAAAAAGTTCCATCTGTGATTAATATTGCATCCCGAATGATAAAAGTTTGCATGGTTCATCTAGCCAGTGAAGTTACTGGCAGGATTATCCACAGAGTACCATATTTTAAGACAGTAGTGCTCTCAATTTACAGTGAGCTGACTCAAAACTTGTAGAGAAAGTCCTGCTCCCAGGAGTCTACCATCCTTCCAGCCAGTTCACCACTTTTCAGAGTACGCCATGAGATATTGCAGGTGTTTTGAATACATTCTGCATTATCCCATCCCACTGCCAAAAAAAAGGAAAAACTAAAACAGCTGTCATTAACTTATGGTTGACCATGAATTTGAAACAAAATGTTGAATCCGTAAGGTGCTGCTGGATGTCTGTAGTATATGACAAAAGTTTGACAGGCACCCCCTACAAGTGTCAGACCCCCAAAGCAATGAAGTGGAAAATAAAAGTGTTCCCAAACACATTTAAAATGATTCATCTCACTGTTTCACTTTGAAATGAGGAACAAAAATGGAAGCATTCCTATTCCCTATTGAAAGTAATCACAGTTTTATATCCTACAGTATTTACATAGAGAGAGCTGTTTATTTAGAATCCTTGGTGATAAGGACACGGCAAGCTCATAACTTATTATATATTCTCTTTTCATTTTGTCTTTTTTGGGGCTAGAATTATGTATATTTTATGATAACCCAAAATGACTTATACATAAAAAATACAGACTTTAAAGATAAAAAGGATTAGTAGCAGGTAATGCATTTTCCATGAGTGGCTATAGGGCTCTCAGTTCCAGAATGTACAGGCTGCATACAAATGAATTGATAAAAGTCTGAGGCTGCGGATGGGTAGAAAGGCTCATGCTTTGCTGGAGATGATTCTTAAAGTTACAATAAATCAGACAGACAGTGTCGGCCTTTGAGGATAAACCTGTGATGGCTTGTTGTGCCTCTTTGAATCGCCTCAGAGGCCCAGGGACTAAAAAGTGCCTAGATGTCACATTAAATCTACCGGGAGGATGGAGCACTTCAAAGAGGAACGCAATCAGATCTGATGGAAAATACATTTTCTGAAAGCTACTGACAAAAAAGTAATCTTTGATGTGGATGTTGAATAACAATTGATATTGTCTTTCCTGACATTTTTCATTATTGCTGTCTTATACAGCCTACTTCATGTATTAAAGCAATATTAACTGTTTGACAGGGACAAATCCTCAAACTATCACATAAGCAATTGTTTCTGAATTGTCTTAGCCCACTGCCTGTAAAAGCTGTCCCAATAACTGCTTTTAAATATGATGGTATACTCTTTTCCTTGACTACCTAGACAGTGTCTGAGCCTTGGTATAATACAATAGATTCTAGGGGATATTAAAAATGGTTAGGTGGTTATGAGGTGTCATTTGATTATAAGTAAGGTGCAGCAGTGTTTTTTGAAGGTGACTTTTAATGAGAGAGGTCTATAAAATTTAGTCCTTATAGTTCCCAATTTACAATACATATTTATAACAAGTATATCTACCCAGAAATTTTGAATCTCCTACAATTCTTGCAGCTTAAAAGAAGAAAAAAAGAAATGTACAGGAGATATTTGTTATTTATGCAAAGAAATAAAGCACTCTGTAGCTATACAAAATGCAATAAATATAATGCAGGTAAATCACCCACTTTTTACTGAAGATAAATTCATGCAGATCTAAAAGCTATAAGTCATTTCAAAGGGCTGGATCCCTCCTAAGGTTTGATGTCTTAACTCCCTACAATAACAGTGTGCTCATTTAGCAATGATCTCTATAAATCCAGAGCCCCTAATTCCTAGATGACCTCGAGCTACTGAGCAGGTAGGTGGAAAGGCAGCTGTAGCTCTGATCAGACTGGTTTATAGGGGTTAACTGCCCTAGCACCAGGGAAAGGCACATGCACAGAAACCCCAAACCTGAGAGTAAATTGCAACTGTGAGGTAATCTACTGCTCTAGGCTCTCACATGTTACTGGCATTTCTGTTGCACTATAAAATAGTGAAGCTATGGCTGTCCCTGTTTACTTCAAATTCTCGTGACAGTCCAGTTTTCCACATACCTGGAGGGTGGTTTAAACAGCTTTGTCTCCCTTATCATGACTACCAGTATCAGAGCCACCACCAGCAGCTTTCTGCAATCACTACTTGTTTCAGATGATTGATTTTATTTTTTTATGGAAAGGTCCCATGGTAAGGTTTTCTGTGGAGTCCCTCTCCAGGGAAAATGTTTAATGGTTTAGAGTTAACCTGTTGTATAGCACGAACTGAGAGTAGAATACCTTTCTAAGAGGTCCATAGAGAAATTGAAAGAATATATCTAGCAGAAGAGGGTAAGTAGCAGCACTGTCCGAGTGCACAGTGCACAGCCGTAATGCATTAAATATTTTCATTAAGCGGGAGAGTTTGAAAGAGAGAGTTCAGCTACATCTCGCTCTGCCACACAGAAACACAATTCTGTTTCCCTCCAACAGGGAGGGACAGCTTTCATTTGCCACTCTTCTGCATCACCCTTTGCCCTGCCAGTGTGTGTGCTCTGGAAGGCAGTCATCCCCAGGAGGACAAGGATAAGTCGTGCTGCCACTAACAATTCTGCCAAAATCCAGACCATGCGTGGCTAGTGCCAAGTTGTCAGAATCCCTGGGGCCAAACATTCAGACATATTTGCCTTCTGCCCAGAAGGCAGTTGCTGTCCTCGTGTGAGTCAGACACAATGAAACCTTATTCTCTTGGATGACTTGCAATTGATGAACAACTGCACTTACACCCTCTAAACAAATAAATAAATATGTTAATTAATTTTTTATAAAGGAAAAAAAATCAGCAACATTCTCAGCAGCTTCAAAGGTTATCTCCCAAGCCTGACTGCTGCTTTATTATTTCAGAGTTGGCTGAGGCCAAAAACATCCTATATACACTTCAATCTGGAGTTCTCATTGGCCCCTTTAGGACTCCAGCTCCTTGACACTTCAACTCCAGCTCCACCAGGAGTTATTTCTTTTCTTTCATGCTCTCCATTGCTCTATCCCTGGTGAGAACTCATCCACTCCCAGGTTTCCTAACACCTTTCTTCTGAGTTATTGAAATGAGTCTGCTTGGCCAGCTGAAACTTCTTTGAAGTCTGGGAATACTTCAGATGTCAAGTCATGAGATTTCCTCTCTCTTTACTTTAGACTACTGCCTGTGCTTGTAAAAATCTATGAACTACTAACCATTAAAACCCCATACACAGTGAACTCCTGGCACTGATTTTGCAATCCTACAGTAAATGGGGGAAGGAAAACCTCAGAAATTACTATAATATGTCCTCTGTGGAAATATTAGAAGGATAATTGTTGTTGGGGGATGGGGAAATACAGACCATTAGCTGGCAAAAGATGTGTAAAAAGCTTTTAGTTCTGCTTTTATGTTACTGAGGTCAAACTAACAATACTCCCTCTGCACAGGTCATGGTTTGACAATAGAGGAGGTCTGGCTAGCACCATGTCAGGAATACTGCAGCCACATATTGAAAGATAGCCAACCAATAAGAACTCATGCCACTGCTTCACATTTGTCCACAGTTTTCTGACGGATTATTACTGGGCATGCAGGCTTTACAACAGATACGCCATTGTCTGTCTTCCTGCAGCCAGCAGACATGTCATCCCACACACGGTGACACTGACAGAAGCACTGGCACGTGCCCTCATGTCACTTGTGCTGCTGTTCAATCCAGCAGGGATCTGGCAGTGCATAGTTCTGACACTGAACACGGGGCAGCTGCCACCTCCCTTGCTGGTTTAGGGCTTAATTACATAAAGTGCAGAGACAGAGTGCGCAACTGTTAAGTTCAATAAATGACAATAAGGAGTGATCAGCATGTCAGTGTGTGAAAGTAATTGAGCCTTGCACTAATGACAACAAAGCAGTTGTGAGACAGATGATTCCCAAGGCAAGCAGCTAGAGCAGTTTTCTGGGGCTCCAGGCTCATGGCGACCCTTTCAAAGGTGAAGTTTGACTCCATTGAAGGGTCATCACTCGGTACGCAGGGAAAGGAAGAAGGGGGGAAGGGTCCAAATTGTGACTTCTTCCCAAGGTTCCCACAAGTACAGGCTTGCTGCAAAAGCAGCCGAGATGCTTCTGCTGGGTAGCCGACATCCAACACAGCATCAGTACATCAACTACTATGGTTCAAACCAGTTCCAAATGGAAGCCACAGTCCTCCAGTACAGCTGATCATTTTTGTATGCACAAAGCATGGGAGTACCAGGACATTTTAGAGGCTTTGAGTCATGGCTTCCAGAGAAGAGGTGCCCATTTTGCTCATACACTTGCTCAGCCTCTGCACACACCTCTGCATATGGAGCTGGGCTTAGAGATTCACAGCTTTCCTGAGCAGATCTGTGAAAGGATGCAAATTGCTCCATAATTACTCAGATGCCTTATAGGGGCCTATGCACTCAATGTCCAATTTATAACCAATCAGCCCTGTACAACAAGCAGCTCCACGTACAATAACAGCTGATTCTGTCTGGCTCTCAGTTCTTAGAAGTTACAGCTCCACAGGATGTAACAAGACAGTTTTATAAAGCTGTGCAAGTGAAAAGAATCATCAAGGTCACCATTTTCAAAAGCACCTAGAGCTGAAATGAAAGGCTGAGCAGATGGTGTGTGGCACAGAGTCAAACCTCTTCTAGCTATGGTCCTTTTTATCCCAGCTCTTCTGAAAAAAGCATGTGTAAGAATTGTCTACATAAAATTAGCTCTGATTTTCAATATTTTGCCTTAGGATCATGAAACCAATATCTATTATACTCTCATGTTTTCAGGAAACATTTTATGGTCATATACTTCTTTTTTCTACCTTTGAACTTGTAAGAGTTTATAGGTAAGAAGATATTTTTATGACAGCAAATCCTAGAATTCAAGATTCTGCATTTCTTATTTCTTTTTGAAACATACTGATTTCAAGAGCAGAACTATTACAAGAACACAAAGTATCTTCTTCACTCTGGTTATGCCAGTATCAGTATTCTTATCTTCTGTTTCCTATTTCATCACTAACTTACTCTTTCATCTCTGTGGTTTTGATGCTGTGGGTGTGTAAAGTAAT
>WBMZ01009670.1:0-224023 GCA_013400975.1 Atrichornis clamosus | reverse complement strand
GGCTCAAACCAAAACACCAAGTTTTCAGATGGAAGGTATTTAAAGATTAAAGCAGTTTCCCTCATAGAAATTTATAAAAGGCCAAGCTAATTTGTGTTCTTTATCAAGAAATGAGAGATGTCAGCACTTTTTAGGAAAATAGAGACTCATGGTTTGTATCTGAGAAATACCTGCAGGCCCTGGCTACAAGGGGTCTGTGCTGGTCATATGAGGACAGGCCTCAGAGAAGGGCATCTCCAAATCACATTGAATCTAGGGATGGAAAGGGAAATAAAAATACAGAGACACTTTTCCTATAGCGAGATTGTTTGAAACAATTTTAAATCTATCTAAGTGCAGGTGCCAAACCTTTAATAATTGTGTAGTTTACTTTGCAGCCCAAAAGAGATAGGTATCTCTAGTGGATAAATCAGTACACTTAATTTATTACCCATTTTAAGCTCTGTCTTTGAAATACACCTTTTTTTTCTGTTTTAGAGACAGAAAAAAAACCCCCCAGTAATTAAACCCCTAACTTTTGGGTGGTAAGAACCAAGTGAGACAGACTCCCCCACTCTCCCTGTGTGCCCCTCTACATACAAAGACACATGCTTGTTTCACAGATTCTTTTGGAATTGGCTTGGTGGAAACTTTAATCAATGTATTAATTTGTGGAGAGAAAATCTTGCTCCATATGAAGCATGGAGAGGAGTTCAGCAGTTGGATCTACAAGTCAGTGTTGCCTGGTCTCAGTGGTCTTCTCTTTTATTTTGGACATCTCTCAGGGTAACCTTCTAAAGTTAATGCTCTGTAGCTTAATGATCTGGTATAAGACATACACAAAATACTATATTACAATATGCAAATTTATTTTAAAAGAAGAAAATGCCTTGCATGTTAGTTAAGCTAATTCAATTTCATTTTCCATTCAATAGGCAAGAAATGCACTATCACTTTCTAATATTGTTTCAGGAATTGTCTTTCAGCAGAAATAGTCTTCTAGAGACAATTCACAAAAATTATTTCTGGTTATGTAACAATTACTTTAAAAATGTAGTAAGTTTGTAACTTGTTTTGCAATATGTTCTCACATCTGCAGCTGAACAAAGAGAATTGCATTCCAAAATTACTGTTTGATCTAGCACATTAAGCCAAGGTTTTCCTTGTTCCTCGGAGAGTATTTTGAAATAAGCTGGTACGTCAGTAGACAGTAGACAGTAGAAGACAGTACTAGAAGTAACCCATTGCTGTAGGTGAAAAACACCCATGAATTTTCTGTGTCTCAAGTCTGATGGATCTATCTGTTGAACTCCAGTTAAATACTCCTGCACACTTTCTCGTATGTACTTAAACTTATGCATACAGCTAAATACACTGACCTTTAGGACAAATGATTATGTGTTTTCAGAGTTTCAGAATTTATTATGAAATTGCAAGGTAAAGGTCCACTAGATACAACATTCATACACTTTGGGGTAGCGCTCAGAAACCACATTGAGAAAGCTGGGCCATTATGCTAAACATTATACAGACATCTAATAGGAGACTTGCCTTCCTGTCAAGTGCTTATAGTCCTCAACAGAGCATACAGTTGAAACCTTGAGAACTGAGACATGGAAATGCAAAGTGACTTGCCACAGGGTATAAATTTAGTTTCAGAGATTCAGTATCCACCATACCAGACTTCTCATTATTATAGGAGGATAAATGTTTGAGAGGAATAAATACTCAAGAGAGTAATGTTTGTGATTTTTTTTTTTTTTAAAGCTGGAAAGGTTCTTAAAATAGTCTCTTTTTGTTCACCTCAAACATTATTATTGTATTAAATTGTAGAGCAATGAGCTGATTTTGGTTAAAGCAATGATGTGATATTATTTCTGGTTATAATGCTTTAGGTATGTTGCTACCTGACATGGGATGTATACCTCCTAAACACAAGATAATTAATTTGCTTGAAGGAGTTTGTTATCAAAAGACAAAGGTAGATGATGATTTAGAGGATGCAGGGTCTATGAATAGAATATTCATAGGGTTTTGTTGTATGTTGTTGGATGTATTGACCATATAATTTGTAAAAAAACTGGTTTCCCTTTTGTCCTACTTTGGATAACAGTATTTAGAGGTATCCTATTCTATTCCAGACAATTATTAAGATAGTAGTGAACTGATCCTAAAGCATCTATAATGTTTTTCATCTACACTCTTTATGTAACACTGTTTTCTGTTTTATAATCCTATCTGTCATCTTATATCAGTGATTTAGTTCATGCAGGTATCTCATTAAGATGGTCTCAGTGCTGGGAATTTTTCTTAATGCAAGAGCATAATTTAGTATGAAATCAGCAGTCTCAAACACAACTGAGGAAGAGCATATGTGTATCAAATCTGTACTGGATTTGGGTGCGAGATAGTTTAGAAGTACAGAGGGATGAATTTAGATCACTTGTCCTTTAGTTCCAGCACTATAACTAAGCTTGTGTCATCTTCCAGGAGGTGAAGGTCAGTGGAGTGATCAGGAGGAGGTGGATCAGAGAGCAGAGAGGAGAAAGAGACTGTTGGGATGATCTGTGCAAAATGAACAGAAAGATCTTTTGACATTTTTACAGGAAACGCTAATCTCAAGGCTATTTTAAAAGTATTGCTTAATCTCATCTCAGGTGTCAGGGCTTTCACAGACATAAGTTAATAAATCGTTTGACCTTGGGAGGTGGGTTCACATTTAGATTAAACAATTCTCCCTTTTGTGCTTCATCTCACATGTAGAGCTTACATCTCCATATGGCTGGGCTGTTACTCTTGGAAGGAGTTCTTCAGGTTGAGAAAATTTGCACAATTGCTTTTTACATCATTGCTGACATATGCAGGTACACAGAAGTGAACAAACTAGAGTGTATCTGACTGTGACCCATGAGGGCATGTGCCACTGATGGCGTTGCAGACGCGCCTCAAATGAAAGCCTTCATATACTGTTACGGTGTCAAGGAAATGTGCCTCCCTAGATATACTTCTAAAATTTGTTACTGTCTGGAGTTTACCAGATCACAGAATCACAGATTAAGCTGAGTTGGAAGGGACCCACAAGGATCATCAAGTCCAGCTCCTGACACTGCACAGGACCATCCCCAAGAGTCACACCATGTGCCTGAGAGCATTGTCCAAACACTTCTTGAACTCTATCAGGCTGGTGCTGTGAGCACTTCCTTAGGGAACCCATTCCAGTGCCCAACGACCCTCTCGCAGAAGAACCTTTTCCTGATATCCAACTTAAACCTCCCATGACACAATTTCAGGCCATTCCCTTGAATCCTGTCACCAGTCATCACAGAGAAGAGATCAGTGCCTGCCTCTTCTTGGTTGAGGGGAGGGGACTCAGGGACAGCCTCTGTGAGAAGATGCCAGGAGCAACCCCTGTGTCAGACAGAGCCGGTTTTCAGCCAGTCCCAAAATGGACCTGCTGCTGGTAAAAGCTGATCATATCAGTGATGCCGTGGTACCTCTGTGATAACCCATTTAGCAAAGGATGAAAAACACTGCATAGGAGCAGTGAGGCAGTGGTGTGAGAATATGAGAGAAACAGCCCTACAGACACCCAGGGCAGTGCAGAAGGAGGGGCAGGAGGTGCTCCAGGCGCTGGAGCAGAGATTCCCTGGCAGGTGCTGGTGCAGACCATGGTGAGGCAGCTGTGCTCCTGCAACCCTTGGAGGTCCACAGGGATGCTGAGATCCACCTGCAGCCTGTGGAGGATTCCATGCCAGAGCAGGTGGATGTACCCTGAATGAAGCTGTAGCCCGTGGAGAGCCCACACTGGAGCAGGCTCCTCACAGGATCTGTGGCCCCATGGAGAGAGGAGCCCACACTGGAGCAGGTTTTCCAAAAGGAACGGTGGCCCGTGGGGAACCCATGCTGAACCAGTCTTTTCCTGAACGACTGTACGTCATGGAGAGTACCCACAATGTAGGAGTTCCTGAAGATCTGCAGCCCATGGCAAGGACCCATGCTAGAGAAGTTTGCAAAGGACTGTATCTCCTGGGGGGATTCAGTGCTGGATTAGGGGAGCAGCCTGAAGAGGAAGGAGAGTCAAAGACAAGTTGTTACTGACAGATCACAATCCCTACTCCCTGCTTGGATTTCCAAACCATAGGAGGAAGGGAAGACACAGCAGTGAAAGACTGCCCTAATATCTGAAAACTTCCGTAATGCAAACTAGTCTTGAGTCTTTCAATTCTGGCGCTTCCGTAGTTTGTGTTTATGACAGATCAGTGTGTCTGTCAATATATCTGTAACAGCTGACTGTGCCAGGACTTCCCACACAGGGGTTAAAAATATAGCAAAAAGCACTTTAAAATGCTCATTCCAGAGCCTGTGTCCTGGAAGACTCAGGGTTTTTGAGTCATGACTCTGAAGCAGGATCTGCCGTGTTACTTTAGTGTTAGCTGTTGGTATTCCAGATTCATACATGTATGGTTCCTATATCTGGTACCTATTGCTGAGCAAAACAAGCATTATTGTTGGCAGACCAGCTGAATGCTACTTATCAGACTTCTTTGTAAATACATTGTTCAGAGGAGTTAAAGTATATGGGTATAACTTAGGAATAATAAGAAGCTGGAATTTTTTGCTTTTTGTTTTTCAAGATTTGTGTTGAAAGTGAGGGACTTATCTTCAGAACAATAGCAGGGACTTTGGAAAGTACTTCTCTCACAGAGTAAGAAGACCACATGGTTTGACTGCGTGTCTCAGTAAACCCTGCAGTATATAGAATTTTTGCCGTTTTGGCATTATGATGTCTTTTCTTAACTGGTCCTGTGAGTCACCTATTCTTTTAAAGCGATAGTGCTATCACGTAGTTCAATCTGCTAGATTAGAACATATCTAATTCATGCTATGACTACTGCAATAACACTAGCTTGGCTATTCAAGGTGCATTGCAATATCTTCTCTGGAGACTTTTCCAAGAGGAACAGGCTGGGCAGAGAAAGGATCAAGACTAGCCCTGGGGAGAAAGTATTGGAGGTATTGGTGGATGAGAAGCTGAGCCTGTCTCGGTAATGTGCGCTCACATCCCAGAAAACCAACCACATCCTGGACTGCATCCAAAGCAGCGTGGCCAGAAGGGCAGGGGAGGGGTTCTGCCTCTCAGCTCTGCTCTGCTCTGCTCTGCTCTGGTGAGACCCCACCTGCAGTGCTGCATCCAGCTCTGGGGTCCCTTGCACAACAAGGACATGGACCTGTTGGAGCAAGTCCAGAGCGGGAAAACTAGTTGTTCCCAGGGCTGGAGCACCTCTCCTGTGAAGACAGACTGAGAGAGACGGGGTTCAGCCTGGAGAAGCGAAGGCTCCAGGAAGACCTAATTGCAGCCTTCCAGGACCTGAAGCAAGCCTACAAGAAAGATGGAGAGAGGTTATTCACAGGAGCATGAGGTGACAGGAGCAGGAGGAGTGGCTTTAAACTGAAAGAGGGTAGATATAGATTAGATATTAGGAAGAAATTCTTTACTGTGAGGATGGTGAGGCACTGGAAAAGTTTGCCCAGAGATGCTGTGGACTCCCCATCTCTGGAGATGTTCAAGACCAGGCTGAATGGGGCTCTGAGTAACCTGATCTAGTGGAAGGTGTCTGTGACCATGATAGGGAATGTTGGATCTAGCTGATCTGTAATGTGGTTTTCAATCCAAACCATTCTGTGATTCTGTGAGTCTGACCTCCACGTTTGTCTTATCTTTGGTGAGACCAATGGCATTGCAAAATCTGCACGAGAAAATTATATTGTAATATGGATAGTAAGTTGTCAGCTATGAAGAGATACATGGTTTAAAGACAAATTATTATTCAATATATTTCAAAGTATGCTTATGAAAGTGTATTTGTCTCTGCTTTATATTTATGAGGGAAAAAGTCTTGAACAGAATTTTCTTAGAATGCTAATATGTAACTGTTCTACCAAGCATAATTTAGTGCATTTTTAATAAGTAAAGAGCCTTTAGAAGTGTAAGAAAAATGGATAAAAAATTGGGAAATCCAGGTAGTCATGTTTGCCTGGAGGCATTTTCTGAGAACAGTAGTGAGTCGGAATGCAAATCCTCATGGCTTTACTGATTTTAGTGGTCGCTGCTGATTACTGTAAAATTGATTCAGGAGTGTTGCAGCATCTCTGCATATGTTTAAGCCTCATCTCCATAGTGTCACAGGTATTTTTCCTCTCTGTGGGTTTTGTACTGAGTAAGAAAAAATTCTCATAACCCTCATGGTAGCAATTTTTCCTATCAAGGAGCAAAGAAGGACACTATTCAGTTACTTCCTAGTCTTGGTCTCAAGTATAATAGCACAAGTTTTCTTGTATTGGCTATTTCAGGACTTTAATGGTATTCAGATAATGTTTTATCACATTTGGATTTAGACTGCGGCAAGGATAGTTTGCTTTGAACATGAAGAATTATTACTCTGTTACTTCTAGTTATAAGTACTTCAGGGTCACATAATGTTATTTAATGGAATTTCAAGTTTGACTTTTTTCTCCATCCTGAGAATGAATTTAGACTTTAACTCCACAAAGTGTACAATTTCACAGCTTGACATTGATTTCTTGAATTTTTCATCACGTGGAATCCTACTGTATACGCCATGTGTTACAAAAAGTACTCCGTGCTCCTGTAAAACTGCAAAGAAGTACAACAATGAGGAGCCTTAGCAAGGATTTTCTCTAAACAGGAAACACATTAAGTAACTACCACTTACATGTATGAGGTTTGTGCTCAGTTATTTCAGTTGTGAAAGTTAACTGGACTGTGTCTGAAAATAGAGGAGGCCTGCCATATCCTCACAGAAATACTTGTAAAACACTGAGAAGTCCCTTTGCAGACAAAAGTAATGTGCAGGATGTGACTGAATGAATGATTATACAACGAAGATAAAAGTAACCAGTGTTTAAAGAGGATTATTAATAAGAAAAAGATGTTGAAAAAACCTCCAGAGATATAAAGGACATTTTCTGGAGAAAAGAGAGCCTAAGTTAGGTATTCCACTGAAAAACAAAAGTTTTAAAGGACATTAAAACAACGGTAGGAAGTCATTTACATATTTAAATAAAAGTACAGGAAATAGGAAAATAATTGAAGCTGCTCTATATGAATGATGGGACAGAAGAGCAGGAAAATCTGGTTGGAGACTTTTAAAACTTCATATTGATTTTCACTCAAGGAGAATGTTGATCTTAAAAAAGGTGTGATGACTAATGGGAACAGGGAAACCACATCTTTCTTCCCTGGTTCTTCAAGAATTGGTGCAGTTCTTGCAGATGCAATAACAAGTGCTTTTTAGTAGAACTGTTAAATATGTTGTGATGTGTATGATCAGCGAAGTTATAGAACAGCTTTTGATGGAAAGAAAGCTTTAAAATATGGTTATAGAGAGAAAATGTCATAAAATGCAACCAGAAGTTACTAAGGTAGAAAGTATAGGATTGATCTCTGTCTTTCAGTTGCCAAGAGAATGAAATAAAATAGACATTCTCTTAAGACTAGTGATTTATGAGAATAGAGAAAGGCAGCGTTAAAAGACAGGCAGGAAACTAAGGAGAAGATGGCAACAAATATTGGTCAAAGAGGAGGTACCAGGCTGGAGAAGCACAACTACAGGAGAAAGATAATAAGTGTCTAATTTTACAGTAGAGAGAGATAAAAAGTCACAGTACCATGGTGGAATTTGCCAAAGAGGCAGATAAGTACATCGATACAAGCTCAGAGCAGGCTAAGAATGTTCTGAAGGTAAATAATTTTGAGGAGTACAGTAATAGATGTGACATAATGGAAAACGAGTAATAGCATCTAATAAAAATACTATGCTATAAGCAGAAACTCGTCATTTGCAAACAGCCCAGAAGGAAGAAGGAGCAGAATTTTGATCCCAACAGGATCATCAGCCATCAGTGAGGTGCAGATTTAGGAAAACACAATGTCATCTTAGGATATGTCAGCAAAAATATTTTAGGGTAGAGATGAGGAAATAACGTAAAAAGCAGAAAACCTTCAAATGAAATTCTCAATATGTTGGTCATCTGTGTTCAAGCAAGATGAGAAAAATCTGGAAAAGCACAGAAAAACATTTCCTGTGAAGATTAGTGGAGTGGCAAGCCAGTTGTTTGATGGGTCTGTGGGAATGTGTGTTGTGTGGTCCAGCAAAGAAAATACTAAGAGGGTTTGCAAGAGCTGTGTATATTGAAGGCGAACTTAGGGAAAGGAAGAAAGCTTTATTTATATATAATCTGGCTATAAAAACCTTTAGGATAAGAGCAATAGCAGTGGAGGAGCACATAAAATCACAAAACTGCCCTCAAGCCACTTACTCTAGTTCTGGCATCAGAACTGGGTAAATCACCCAAGTCTTAGGAGAAAAATGCACAATTAGTATTTTCAGCTCTTTATGCAGTAAATGTAATATGAAAAAATTAAAGCTGAACTGCTTTGAATTTGCTAGGGGTGTACACTGTATCTTGGCTCTGCTACTTGTGCAGAATGACTGTGACCAGGCTAGGACAGAGGAGGCCATCTTCTAGTTAAAAGGGTGGGTCTTAAGTTTTCCCCTGTTTAGGCAACATGTCCAAATGGATTATGAGAAGAGAGGGTCTGGAACAGGAATACATACTTAGGAGAAAATGTATAAGATGATCCCCTAACTAACTGTTCCTCTCTCAATTTTCTGTGATTTTGGGGTAGATAGAGCTATTAATGATAACACAGTTTCTAATAACTTGGTTTGTGCTTCAAGAAAAGTGGGATGTTTTTTATTAGGCTCATTATGAATTGACAGGTAGGCAGTATTTTCTCAAGAAAATACCCATATGCCTGCTTTTATGTGCACAGATCAGAAAGGTCCTTACCCAGTCTCATGAAAGCAATAAAAGTCTTTCTCTATATCTTAAATCAGTACAAAAGCAAATCAAAACTCAGAATATATATTCAGGTCATTTGTTATCTGGTTTTGAGGTTAGCACAGAGTAGAAGTAAAAGGTTTGGTGCAAAAGTCTGATCACATTGACTTACTACGCTTTACTTCAGCTGCCCTCTTAAAGTCAAGGAGATTATTCATTAAGTAGGTTTTTACTCAATATCTCTAGGAGTTTTTTAATGTACAAAGGCTCCCTGCTTAAAAGGGAGCAAAGGTTCTGCATCGTTACAATTCAAAATGTCCAAATTTAACTCATAAGGTCAGTAACATTTTTTTGATAATTTTCACATTTTAGAATGTGAACATTTTTCAGTTTAAGGTAATGGAAACGCTCAATGCCTGATAATATGCAGAGCTATGGTTGAAACAGCATATGTTGACTTTTCACTGGAATACAAAAATACATGTTATTTATTTTATATTTTATTTTACAGTGAAAATACTATAGATACTGTAATGTTATATGAATAGGATCCCAAAGTCACAAAATGTTACCTAGCTATTTATTTATTAGTTTCCAGAATAAAACACATGTGAATTTTAAATTTAACTGTGACAGGCAGAACTGAAAATCTTCAAATTAAAAATTTGGGAATGTTGTAGTGTGTATGTACATGTTTACAGGTTTTGTCACTACTTAAACCCTGTTTGGTTTTTTTATTGGTTTCTTTCAGTTTGCTCCCAGTATTCTAGAGGAGTTTTTGCCATTTTTGGACTGTACGATAAGAGATCAGTACATACCTTGACCTCATTCTGCAGCGCCTTGCACATCTCCCTCATCACGCCAAGTTTCCCCACGGAGGGTGAGAGTCAGTTCGTGCTGCAGCTGCGGCCATCCCTGCGGGGAGCCCTCCTGAGCTTGCTGGATCATTATGAATGGAACCGCTTTGTTTTCCTGTATGACACAGATCGAGGTAAGCTGTGACCCAGCTTTCTTATCTTTATCGTTCAAGTGACTTTTGCAAGAGCTGTGAACCTTTGTGTTCCATTGAGAGCTTGGGGAGTCAAATTTTAAAGGGCCTTTGAGGTGAAATACCTCTGACTAAGTAGCTGTGTGGCTGAAGGAAGAACTCCTTTGTCTGCAAAAATTGGATATTGGATTCACATAGTATGTAATCAACCAGCAAAAGCCTTTGCTTTAAGTCTAGAATACTAAAATCTTTTAACCAATGGTGGTGAAAAAAACCCACAGTTCAATAAGCAGAATGTTGCAGCTCTGTTCACTCTTCAACTCACTTCGTAAGTGACAGCAGTACAAAGAAGTAGAGAGGAACAGCCACTTCTCTGTATCTACACTGATAGATGCAAGCTGAGATGAGAGTGAGCCTGTGGGACTTCCAAACTTTGGAAGGTCAAGGCAGAGAAAGGCTCTGCCCTCAGGCTCTGGCAGAGTAGTGGAGGCTGGAGACAATACCTGCCAGGCCTGAGGTATCCACAGGCCAGCAGAGGGAGGGAGTGCTGCAGCAGCCCACCTTCGACTCCTTTCATCTGGAGTTATCTCTCTGATGGACTACACTTTTATAAAATACATAGCTCATTGCAGAAAAGGGTGCACTTTCTATCCACAGTCTCCATTCCACATCCCAGAGCATCTCAGAACTGTTTAACCAGTACAATCTATAAGTGCATCACTGAACCTCACCACTTGTTGAGGAACTGAGGTAAAATCTGTTCTCCAAGTTGTGTGTTCATTCTGCTGGCAAACCCCTCTGCCTTTGTTTGTGGAATAGGATTGTGCCAACATAGCTGAGCTTCTGTGAAAGAGGCAAGATTTTTATGTTGATGACTTGCTTTCAGGGGGGAAGCAAGCAGCATAGCTGTAGTCAAATAATTATTTTACTACAGCTGTTTCAATATAGTTTCCCATGTGGACAGCCTATTTTGGAATTAAAGTGGCTTTATTCCAGTATAATTACTCTATGGTAGAAATAGGGAATTACACTGACCTAACTAAATCTGTTTAATTATTTGATTATGGCTGTAGAAGTTAATTTTGTCATATATACAAGCACTAAATTTTAGTGAGTTTTTAGCTTGACATACTGCCTAAATAAATGAATTTGAATCAAAATGAATAATGGAAGAAAATGAAAGAGTTTGTATTGTTCCATAATTGTTTATTTGTTGTTTTTAACTAAATATTTTTTTAATGCTTGCTGGACGCATAAAGGAAGTTCTGGGAAGCATTATAGAATGTATTAGATAACTGGAAGGAAAACAATGTAGCATAATTTAAAAGCATTTCCACTCAAGATATGGGTAACAAGAAAACAAGCACATAATTACAGATGTGGTCCTACTGTTCAACAAGTTGTTAAGAGAAGAAGTGCACAACCTGCAGTTATATTTCTCGTCTAAATTCACACACTTAATTAGGTTCAGGCATAATTTTTAAGCATGAAATATCACACCAAGGACAGTTTCAGAGCACAGTCTGTAACAGCATGGTTAATAATTAATTCTTACGGCACTGAACTTAGCAACTCTGAACTCATCAGCATGTCTTTGATAAAGAGATGACATTTGCCAGCTTGGATGCAGGGAGTGCTACATTGGATAGTTTCTCAAATTCTGAGTAGGTGTTTTGATGCAGTTTCATGCAGGAGAAAATAAGATTCAATGTTTCTTTTGGTATTAAGATTACTATAAAGACATACAATTGCTGAATAAATTTTCACTACCATTACACAAGGGAAGATTTTAATGTGGACTTGAGATATGAGTTTAAAAAAAGGAAGCATCATCTCTTACTATCAGAGTAACTGGAAAAAGAAAGAAAAATCATTAATGTTGAGTCATAGAGTCTCTGTCACTGAGGCCAGAAATTAACTTTGTCCAGATTTTTGTAATAAATTCTTCCTTTGCTTGCCAGATGTCTCCCTGTTTCTCTGAGCAGCCGAATTGAAGCAAATTGAAGGAAGGTGAACCCCTCAGCCTTTTGTCTTTGTTAGTGGGCTTGCAAGTTGATATTTGCAGCTTAAGTGGGAAGCTGTGAATAAGCTCCTATGGAGAAAAGTAAGCAATAAGCATAAGTTCCAGCCTGACACAGTAGCTTTTTGTGAAGAAGGAAATATTTAGTAGCAATCAGTGTTGTAAGAGGCATAAGTCCTTAAAAGAAGGTAGTATGACAAAATACACTTAGGCAAACCTTCAGCAGCAGTGGTGGACAAATGAATGTTGTTTTCAGACCTACTTTCCCAGCCTTTCTGTTCTGCTTGGTTCTGTTGCATGTGTCTCAACTCTTAGGAGTTGAAGAATTAAATCCTATCATTGAGGTAGGTTTCTTTGTTGTATCATCCCATCCATCTCTTTGACAGCCCCTTAGCTCCCCACAGAACCCCAGTCTCTTTACTACTGGGGCCACTCATGTTAACGCTTTGGTTCAGGCCAGGAACGCACTTTTGTCGCATCTCTGCAAGTCATTGCCACGTACCACAGTTGGGTTTACACCAGGTAGTAGCCTTGGACCTCACAAACCCTGATGAGGTGATGCCTTCAGCTATTGTGTTAAATCTCCCTTTCTGATGTTCTGCCAAATTCACAGTCCGGAAAATCACTGTCCTGTGACAGGGTGAAGATACTAGGAAGAATGGCAAAAATACAAAAATTAATTGGGTCTAGCAGGGGACATTATGGAAAAGGAGAGCAGGTTTTGCAAGAGGTGTTAGACCTAAGAGAAAGATGAAGGAAAATTCAGCTCATTATTTAACAGGGCACAGTGAGCAAGTTAAGAGTGTCACAGAAGGCTAAAGCCTGAAGGGTTGTCTTGTTTCAATACATTCCTCTTTCTCTTATCCTCCTTCCAGGTTTAAAAAGTTTTAATTAAAATCTGATGCTTAATGTAATTAATATTAACACCAAAGTACCAGGAACACAGACAGTACAGGGAAAAGCAGGCTGAAGAACACTTATCTGAGTTATGCAAAGCATAGTAGGAAAGGGCTGAAAACTATGCCTCCGTGAGATACTCAGAGGACAGGGAAGTCCAGCAGGGGAGAAGAGCTCAGTTAATATTTGTTGTCATCTCTAAAGAGAATTAAGTGAAAGAAACAAATTAGTAGACCAGAAGAACATTAAGTTTATATATGTTGTATTTCTGTGATTGAGAGGTATTTCATTTTAAAAGAGGCATACAATCAAGTGGAACTGTGTATCTGTAAATCCATAGGATTTTTGACCTAGCACAAGTATGCCTATTGTGTGATTTTGCTAGTTGACAACAGCATTTTCTGGCATCAGAAAGAAAAAGTTGGACCTGAAACCACAGAAGCAGGCTGGAGGAGTTTGTGTGAAGTGTGAGAAGCTGTTTAAGAATAAAATCATAGAATCATTTAGGTTGAAAAAGTCATCAAGTCCAACCATTATTAACCTAGCACTGCCAATATCTAATAGAGACTTGAGAGGTGCAAGAATTGAGCCTACAAGAGGCCGCTGTTAGTTTTCCACACTGTATGCAACCTTAATGAGAGCTGGAATGGCTGAAGTTGCTAGTTAAACTTCAGGGATTACCCAGAGCTAAGGGGTCCCAGGATGGATAGTAGAGGGACTGTAGAGAAGCATGGGATACGCAGGACATCAGGGAGGCTGGCAGTCAGCAAGCTGGAAACTGCTTTCACAAAATTTCAGCATCTGTTTGAACTCAGCTGTGTTCCCCAGCAAGAGTTTTCAGTCCCTGATGGTGACTAGAGAGCGGTAACACAAAGGGTAGAGCTACCAGCTGGCCTAGCAGGTGGTCCACCAGAGGCAAGGACTATAAAATAGTTATATTCTCTAGAAATTAGGCATCATGTATGAGCCTGCTTATGTACCTTGTTCATGCTTTTTTTTTCTTTTGCTCCTTCTAATTACATGTTCATAAAGCCAGCTCAATCATTGCTGCAGATGAGGAAAATTAGCTCACTGTGCACAACGTAAATTTACTTTTCCCACATTTCTGAATAGTGATTTAATAGCAACTCCTTTAAAGTTGAAACTGTTCTGTTCTATGACAATCTAAACCTGGCAGAAGGGTTATACAAGTCCTGGTGGCCTGTTAGAGCTAATTCTGCAGTACATAGAGTAGCAATCTCTAGGGTTTTATCTCTAAGAATTTGTGGAGTCCTAGACGGTCCTAGACAAAAACAGAAGATGTTTGGAGAAAGCAAAATATAGTACAGGAAATTTAAAGCTTTCCCTCTTATTTTGAGGGAGATTATGGAGTTGTGTATTTACAATCAAGTTGTCAGGCTAATCTAATTTCCTCCTTTGGCAGCATAGTTGGCTCAGCAGTAAACCTTAGATTGGTGTATCCATGATTAGTAACACCAGTGATACTGTCTCAGGCCTGACATTCTCACAGAAAAAAATAGAAATTCGAGGTTCAACTAGAGTATGGCAATTTCAAAAGTAGAACCCATAATCCCAAAATTTTTACACATGATATATTTTAAAAGTAAAGAGCAGGTCTCAGGTGAGATGTGAGGGACTTGTCTTTGAATTTGCATGACAACACAGAGAAAGGCTGTGGTGGTACCCAGCCTGGCCAAGGTGTGAGTGGTACAAAACAGGTTCAGGGTTCAAACTGATCCTGCCAGATAGATAGATCAAGAAGGTAAAACGTGATAAAGGTCGTACAAAGGATAAATCTAGTAGAGAAGAATCATAGGTACAAACACAAAGTGCAGAGTAACTGTCTCAGCATTAGTATAATGGGATATATTTCAGGAGTTGTGGTGAGCCACCACTTTTTCTTTGCCCTTTGAAAGCACGAAGTACTGTTCTCAGCTATATCAAGGACCTTCAGTATAAGCATGGGACAAGGTTCAGATATCCATTCCTGGAATGACACTGTGATCACTGACCACCACATACAGATAAAAGTTTCAAGAGTCCAGTGGAGAGGAAGAACTTTTTTTAAAAAAGCAAACATGACCTATGAGAAAAAGCTTCATGAATGGAGATTTTCAAAATTTTTTTTTTTAATTTTAGGATGCTTAAGGAGCAAACATCAATTGTTTGTACCTGCTGAGATCAAGGCAAGAAATAGAATTAGGTAGGCAGGTTTAAAGAGTTGCTAGGAAAGTTTCAATAAGGTTGGAATAATCTGGTGAGATGC
Organism: Atrichornis clamosus; assembly: GCA_013400975.1. Lineage (NCBI taxonomy): Eukaryota > Metazoa > Chordata > Aves > Passeriformes > Menuridae > Atrichornis > Atrichornis clamosus. Next base: position 209,008 of record WBMZ01009670.1, on the reverse strand, counting down.
TTACCACTAGAGGAAGATTGTTACCACGAGAGGTTTTGAAGAGGTTAGTAAATATCCGCAGTGGTGATCTGCTTTGCTGCATCCACCTCAGATGATCACTTCAGGATTATTTATGTAATTGTCATGATTTCTCCGGGGAATTGGGAACGGTTTCTTCACAGTACTTGGGACACTGAAAAGATAATTTTCTTAATTTTCTACTGTGGAGCAACTTTCAATAATATATTATTTCTATTCAATTATATATATGTAGCCTTTGTAAAACATTCAGTGTGTTCTATTATTCAAAAACCAGATCAAAAATATTCTAAGTGATCTAGATAAAAACACTGTAAAACCAGGTTGAAGGACTATCATTATAATATGATAGTAAGTTAAGTTATCATTACCTGGGCATTTGGATGCTGAAAGAATTGGTCATACATCAAGCTTTACTTGATATTTTTACTGCACTTCTGAGCAAATTTTTCAATGTCTCAATAATGAAAACAGTGGTAATATAATAGCAAGTTGTAAAGTTATTTCAATACCTCAGTTGAAGGACTTAAACTTACTAAAGCCAGTAGTGATATAAAAATATAACCTACATTTTTATCTGCATAAGAATACTGAGTCAAGGCTCTTATTTGTGAAATAAGTTAAAAGGATCAAGTGTTGCTAATAAAAAACAAATTGCAGGTGAACTTGCAATACAATACTGAAAAAAATGGTTTTGACACCAAGTACTGTTTAGTTCTTAATTTTTTTCGGCATAACACTGTTAAGTCCAAACCTACATCATTCTTGCCTTAAACTGCTAGAATAATATCACAGATAAGCCTGAAAAAAACAAGTTATGTCCTGGATTGTAAAGAACATTATGTTGAGAATCTGACTTTATTCAGTTGCAGTCATCCATTTGGTCTTAGACCTTTTTTTCATTACAATCACCAGGAAGAGTTTGGCAGGATTCCCACAATACGAATTTTTCATCCTACTGACCTTTGGGAAAATGTTGGACAATGAAATAGAAACATAATTTCATGACTGTGTCCACGAAAAATGAAAGGTTCTTATCTGCATCATGCAGTTATGTACCAAAGTTCTGTGAAATGAAGATCAGTGTTGTCATGACATTGAAGAAATACTGATAAAACAAACAGCATCTAATACCTGGTCTCATAGTCTTTATTAGACTACTCCAGCATCATAGCCTGTAGGTTTGAACTTTTCCATATTCCTCACTAGATTTAATGGAAGAGCTGTTTGTCTTCAGCAAACATGCTACATGGATAGTGAATCTTGTCATACATATTGGGATCCAGTTACCATTGTGTTTGTTATTTACCATGGTCATCTTGAAATTTAATGCAGGCCAATCTGAACTGGTACACAAAACATAGAGAAAAAAAGTTTCATCAAATATCAGTGAGTTTAGGGAACGGTAGTAATTTTGTCATATGATCTACCACTGTCTGTACTCAGTAAATTCCATGTTTTTAATGAAATAGAGCAATCTGCCTTATCCATCAGTAATTGGTTTGCAGCAAATTTTGTTTTGCCAGTGTTAGTTCATTAATTATTATACCAGCAACATGCCAGCTTGTCCTCATCTTCTCAGCAGGCAGTAGCAGCTTGAAAATACAGGTAATAAATGCACATGTGAAACTAAAATGCAGCTGGATCCTAACATCAGCATTAGTAATGATACTGTGAATTTCCTTCTTTCCCTTATCTTACCACCAAGGAGAAGCAATAATGGTAAACCAGCAGGGTCATCATTTAATTTACTACACGTGAAAAATCTTCCAAGATTCTTCTTTCAGATTGCTTCATTAAATAAAAGTGCTCCTCTTGTTGATTAAAATGATTGAACATTAGCTCAAGGTTGAAATTAATAGAAAATACTGGTATTGGAATCAAAAGCTGATCATCAAGTGTACAGATGAGTCCCCTGACTTTGATATTCCATGTAAGATGTGGATCAAACTATGCTGCATCAGAATTTTTCTGTGTGTTTGGTTGTCTAGCTAAACACTCAAAATACGGAGCACAGCCTAATATGCAAATGCAATAGAAATACATAAACCATAAAACATTAAATAAACTGCTGCATATTATATCCCTAATTTGAAGAATTTGCCTTCCTTTATTCTCACTTAGTGGATTCCATGGAGAAGACAAGAGACTCATGATAATTTTAAATATTGCTTTTTAAGTTGCTATGCTAGTGAATCAGCTTTGCTCTTTCTAATGATTTGTTTGTGACAGTATTGTAGAATCCTTACAGCAAAGTTCTTTTCTGAGTAGCATTTATCTCAGTCTTGCACATGTGTAACTCAAGATTATGCCTGTAACTTCTATATGCTTTTATATTCCGACATCCAAATGTAAATAACATTGCTACTTCAAATGGCTTGTTCTAATAGTATCAAAGAATTAGAAAATAGTTAATTTATTGTTACCTGCATATGTAATACATTCCTTTAAATGAAAACACATCATTTTTATCTGTCTTTTACACACATTCTGTATTTACTTGAGAGCAGGACAGTTTGGTCTGTAATTCTGCAGATCTGTTACCATTTACTTGTTTTTCCACACAAGGACGTTATGCTGCAGTTAATAAAGGAAGTAACTGCATACTGTTTTTTCTGAAAAGAAGCTCCTGTATTGGTGTTTTTACTCTAGATTGTCTGCATAGCAAACTTAACTTCAGTTGCTCTTATGAGTTTTCAAATAGCAACTCTGAGCACATTTCTGTTTTTATTATTTGATCTCAAATAAGAGGAAGTGGTTTATATATATAATAATTTTGAACTTGTATTCATTTTTTCCATGGATCAAACAAATTACTTCCGGAGAACAAAGTGTTAAGCAGTAATCCCTGTTGTGGTTTACTCATATTTAGCTTTCATATTAATATTTAGGGTAGACCCTGCCCTTCTTGACATATATCTGTATCAGTGGTAACACGTTTGACAAACCCTGCAAAAAGCTATCTTCAGTGAAAGGGCTGTGGCAGGCCAAGAGCATCTTTTCTAAGTCGGAGGCTGTCCTGTGTCACCACTACACATTGGTCAGTAGTTACACTGCAGACATGTGATAGATACAACATCAGCAGCGTGGACCGCCAAAGAAGGCCTTGAAAAGACTCAGACGAGGAAGCCAGCCACACAGCCAAATGCTTATGCTTTAGAAATTTCTTTCAGTATGGACATCCGAGTCCTGCAGCTGCTGTACGTAGCCTTTTATATGGCCACAGGTGTTGGCTTCAGTGCTGGAGCACGGAGTGGTAGCAAACAAAGGGGAGTATAGTCAATGCTGCCAGAGACCAGACATGGTGCCAGTTTAATACTGAATGTAAAACAAATACTTGTGCCAATTTGTTTCTAAATGCATTTTTAGTTAGAAAAATTAGCTTGTCTTTTGAGAGCATTATCTATGTGTAGGTGAATGTTCCAAGTTTTAATACAGTAAAGGCTTTTTAAAAATACAAATAAACAAGAGATGGACTTACAAATATCAAGACATACTCTTCTATTTTTTCTGCACCTATTGTTTAAAAAAAATCAAAATGTATTAGATTAATTTAATTCTTCATGATCCCTCCTTGGCATATTTGTGAGGCATTTATCCCTTATGTAGTGTGAATTACTTCTCTGGAGCTGGAGCAAGAAGTAAACATAATTCCACTTTAGAGTAAATATGTGTTTGTATTCAAGGGCATTTCTGGAATTGCACATTCTTAATTCAGCTGATTGAACTGTTTTTCCATCATCTATGCAATCTATGATTTTAGGGCTACATATTCTGCTTCTGTAAAGAATTCATATTTCAATGTATTTAGAGGTTCACGATTCTGAGATGCATTTTGCCTGTAAATGGAATATATTTTAGGAGGTTCCCTCATAAATTACAGCTGAATCCTATTTGCATACATATTTATACAAATAATTTGTCTTTGGTCAATTCCAAAAGGAGTGGTTGAAGTGTAGACATCCTTTTAAAATGATTGACTGCTTATCACAGTGCTACAGATGCTATTTCTGCCTCTGTACAGGGAATTTCCTGCACCAGTATTTACAGATAATAGCATTAACAGCTGCTTCTGTTACCAAAATTGCAATGCATGGTTGAGGTATTTAGTGTTTTGCAATTGGAAAGAGAGTTACCAAAGGGTTCTTTAACCCTAAAGTCTCAGAATCCCTCTTTTGTACTACAACCTTGGTATTAATACACACCTAGATGCTGCAGGATGTTTTGCTTTGGACAAAGGACACACATTATGTTCCAGTGTGACTTCGTCTGCAAATGGCAAGCAGAACATTTAATGTAGTTTTGAAGATCTGGACATAATAAATGATGAAATTGCCACCAAAGAGAGGGGTTGTGAATGCAAAACTGGTTGCGGGTCTAGGTCCCTGGAACAAGTACACATTTTATGTTGGAAAAAAAAAGAAATGCTCCTGGGAGTAAGGACTTGTAGTCTAGATCATCCCTCTGCTAAGGTCAAGTCCAATCAGCATGGGACAGTCAGCTTTGGAAGGTCCTGTATAGATCCTTTATTTCATAAAAGGCGTTGGAGCCAAATTTCCTCTGTAGAGAGTTCAGAATAAGAAAACTAAATAAAAAATGTCAAGTTTACATACACATGATAAACAAGTCTTAAACACAGAAAAATAATAAGCAATATTTTTTAAAGTGAGCTATTCAAAGAAGTCACTCATACCAGAGAAATGAGTTTGCAAATGCTTGTTATAAAATGGTTTGATATCTATGAATTTAATCAAGTGGAAAGGAAGCAGTTTACTTTTTTAGTAAACTTGGTAAAAGTAAGGCATTGATACCTGTATTCAATGATACCCTTTCTGTAAACAACAAAGTGCTCTCCTTTATATAATGGGATAAGGATTGTTTCAAATAGGTCTATATTAGTCAAAATAATTTTAAGAATCTTTAACTAATGGTAGTGAAATAAGGCAGCTTTGCCAAATTTACATTATAAGCAGAGTTTACATTTAGAGTACAAAACCGGTCATGAAGCTGACCCTTAAACACAAGTGACTACCCCAATCAAAGACTGCATTTTTGCATGAGATCTACTTCTGTTTGTGTTGAGGGTGTAGATGACTTTTTATCTTTTTTTTTAATGTATATATATATGTGTGTGTGTGTGTTTGTATATATATATATATATATATGCCTAATAATAATTATATCTCCTAGCTTTCTCTGGATGCAAAACAGATGAAGGCATTTAAATATCAAAAATCTTCTTGTCTTACAAGTTCAAATCATGCTACTGAAAAACATTATAGCAGCAATTTCAGATTATATTTTCATTTTAATTTGTATTTTCATTCTCATTAGGCATTGTATTAAAACCAAACTGGTTTCACAATCTTCAACTACTATGTCAAAACATCTCCATTATTTTGTTTCAAAATGATTCAAAACAAGAATCTTTTTTCCATTAAAAGCATTTCAATATTTATTTTTCAAAGAAAAATGTCCCAGCTTATTCTACCAATAATTGTCTTACTGAGAAAATAATATCATTCTTTTGAAGTGTTTCATCAAAAATGTTTTAAAAGACCCATACATTATTGTATATATATTTTCATCTGTGCCTTTTGCTAGATTGATTTCACATCCAATTTCTCCTTAAATAAGCAAAGCATTCTGCCAGGTATTTCCTAATGCAACTACATGCTCTTGATCTTGAGGCAGAATGAAAATCTCTGTTCTGAAGCCAAGGGTGATGTTCACAGTGTGCCTTTCCACACAGGACTTCTATTATTCTGTGAAACATCCCCTAAAACCCCCCACTTGATGCATCCTTCTCCTTCATGATCTGTTCATTACCCCTTTTGAGAAGAGGAACTTTCTTATTCCTCTGTATCAGAATATCCACTTACACGTTCTGAATCTCATGTCTGCATCATGGACTGTGGATAGAACTGCAGCAACTTTGTCTTCTGTCACTTTGGAAATTCTGTTTGGTAGGGCCTCCCAAAACTTGAGCCATTTTGTTGCTCACATTTCCACTGCTTCAGGGAAGTTTAATTACTTTCAATTGCATTATCTTGTGAATCACCTCAGGATCTACCTCTTCATTCCTGCTTTCACATATTTGCCCAGATTTATTGGCTTGATTCAGCTTTTCTTTTTCTCTTTGATACATTATATTGGCTTTTTTTCCACACCTTCTTCTAGTCGTTTTGCTACATTTTCCTGTTCTAGCAGTATATTCCAGTAAGCTTGATTCATTTTCAGTTCTTACACGTTATTTGAGAATGTGGGAGCATCCCATTGCCATCTATTTTTATCTATGCTATTCACAATTATCACAGATTAAGGTTCTTACCTTTGAAAAATTTAAAAAAGCAAACATATAATAAGACTTAAAATTAGTCTATGGCTGTCACAGAGAAAAAAATTGCAGTTTTGTCTCTAGGGTGAAAAAATAATTATCAGTATATTTTAATGCATCAACACTCTAGTTTGAATGAAATGGAAGACATAAAAACGAAAAAAAACCCACAACCAGATATTGTTCTTTTTTTTTTTTTTAAGTCTAAGTCATTTTAGAATGAGAAAGAATTCCAGTTTTGATTTACTTACTTTATTGCTGCTAAAAATGTCTGTGGATTTCACATGCATGACTCACCAAGCAGCAAAAAGAGAGGTTCACCAAGTGCATTATCTTGTATCCTCAAATGCACTTCCAGGCTACCAGAGGAGTGATAATAGGAAATGCATAGAGGTGCAGTATTTCATCTGTACCAAAAGCTGAATTCACAAGTAGACTAAACACCAAATTACATAATTTCTCCTCCCGCAAGTCAGGCACGTTGCGGTGGCCACTGCACAGCTGCTGGCCTGGGCGACATCCAGGCAGACACAGTCACAATTGTCTCTTTTCATCTGGGTCATTCTGAATTCCTTCAACAGGAAATGGAACACAAGCAGAAAAGTTTTAAAAACATCCCAGACATGAATCAACAAAAACCCTGAACATCTGCTCATCAAAGCTCATCAGAAAACAGTGTATTTTATTTACACTACTCTTCTGGGTGTACTGAGAATGCCTAATGAGGTTAGAGATCACTGGAAAATATTGCTGGTATGAAGTGTCCATTTCACTTTCAGAATTGCTGGCTTAATCTACCCAAAATATGTGAAATACAGTGTATTTCTCTGCCATTTTGTTATTTATTTTAGCATAACATGATACAGTTTTATTAAAAAACACACTTCATATGAAATCCAAGTTGGCTAAAGAAAGGGTACAATATTCTAAAAACCGTTTTAATTTCTTTTGAAGATAAAATGGTTCCAGTAAATGTGGAAACCAGAAAATGCAAGTAGTGTAAATGAATTCATTAGAGATCTGAAAAAGATTTTCATGTGTAAGGAAATGTGGGCTCAGATCCTCAAATAGAGCTGCTCAGCATAACCTACTGACTGCATCCTGTACTGCCAGGGAATAGGGCCACTGTGTTTAAATGTCTGATGCTATGGAGCTTTTCTGTTTCACAGGACAGATCCTACTCTATGCTCATTCAGGATTTATGAATCCCTGTGTCCTTACAAGAAGTCTTATTACTGGGGCAGGTTTAATTTCAGCTTTGTCCGTAGTAAGAGCTCAGATATCCTTTTCTTCAGCGGTTGGTATTTTTGTAGAGCTACATTCAAGCTATTACACAGGCAAGTGGTTATCTCAAAGGTGGTTACTGACCTGAGCTTCTTCAGTTGTTTCAGGGAGGGGTTCACCTGAGCTGCAGTGAGAAAACAGTGGCTTTTACCTTGTCCTTGCAGATGTTCTCACACCTCTGTGCATGTCAGAAGGGAAACAAAATCTTCTTTTGTAGGAGTAACAGTTGTTAGGGAGTGAAGGGAGTGTTTTAGTTCTACTCGTGGACTGATTCTAGTCTTATTCAGGTTTTTTAAACTGTTCTATCACTTTAGAATCAAAACAGCACACAGTATTTCCTCTGAGGCTTTTTTGTTTGTGTTAATAAGGAAGCATCTTCCTTAGCTTTTAAATGAAGCCAGTGTGGCACGCTGGTCACTCTCTTAAAGAGACAACCTGGAGATTTTGTTTTTCTTAGTAAATTCCAGAAGCAGCAATACTTTCATTAGTGTTGGTCTGGAGAAGGAGGACATCAGCAGTGAACGACTGGAGCAGCTGTAAGTCACATAAGAGGTAATTATTTTTTGCAAGTCTGGAAAGGAATCTTATTCTGCATGTCTGCTGTGTAGCTACAAAATATTGCTGTCAATGCCAAAAAGGATAAACACCTGCTTAAAGAGCTGTGAAGATTTTCTCTCTTTCTTACACATCCACCTATGAAACATATACTACACACTGGACCATCTCCAGGTTTTTTCCTCTTTCTCTCCGATTTTTTCTAGCCATTGAATCAATTGTTCACCCTCTCTGCCTGACCTGTGGAAAAGACATCTGCTATGCAGTGAGGCCAACTATCAGCATATAACATGCTTCAGTTACGTGGTGCCAACCTTCTAGAATAGAATGCTTGTTTGTTTTCATCCGACCTGCTTTTGAGTATTGTCACATGATTTTGTCATTGGGATGTGAGGCCAGTACTCTCTTCTGCTCCTTATGCCTCTTCACAAGGCTGGAAAGAGCTGTGTGCTGACTTCTTTCTACCTGTGCAGCTGTAACAATGCTCTGCCAACAATGCTAATGCTCCCTTGCCAGTTTTTAAACATCCTGCCAAGTAGAGAGAATTAATAACAAGGTCTGAATCATCTCTAAAGTAACCCCTGTGTCCTATTCCTCCAGTATGATGTCATTTTTCATCTCCTGTCTGGGATAATAAGAAGGATCTCTTATACCCCCAGAGCTGAGAAGTGTGTCAGGGTGGGCCGCACCACTTATTCAGCCTACGCCTTTGCCTTTGCAACTCCTAATGTTTAAAAACCTTTAGGCCAGATTTTCCAGTCCATGTCATGCTGCTCAGCTGGTGCAAAGTGAATGGACTCCTGCCAAAGCTGGCGAATGGTCACTGCCTTCCCCTGGTGCCCGTGGAGGCAGCTGGGACAGGGCAGTGTGGTCCTTGTCCCCACGGCTCCTCCGCAGTGTTGCAGGCAAGGCAGCCCAGCCCCGGCCCCACCACCCTTGGAGAGGAGCCCCGAGCTGGGCTCAGCCCTGTGCGTGTGCTGGGCAGCTCATCGAGCCATAGATGACATTGCCTCCTCTGAGGACATCCATATTTTGGAGTAGAGCTTTTGATTTTTAAAAACCAGAGGAGTCGAAACAATTGAAGGGTTTGAGTGAAGGTTAAACTAATAGGGAGAAACTACTAAACCTGAACCACAGCTGATAATATCTGCAGTATGTATGCATGCCTGCCACATCCTCAGCAGCAACCTTCCACTGCAGTGTGGGCTTGTTTCTCTTTCTTTCATCTTGTTTTACCCTTTTTGCTCCATTTGGAAGCAGAAGCAAAGATCTTAAAGCATCTAGATGAACTGTCAAAATAGGAATAGTGGAAGATGCTTTGGGATAGCGATGCTCAGTACCATACCCTCAAGAAGTGCTGTCAAGCATTCCTTTTAGGTTTAAAAGTGTTTAATTTTTGTGTCAACAGGAAAACTTGCTCTTTAGACTCCAGAGAACTCTGTGAGCTGTATGAATGTGTGCAGAGCAGGGGCAAAGGAGTGGATCATACTCCAGTCGGCTGTGGTGCCTGTTTCTGCTCCTGGCACCTTTCATTCCTGTTGCAGTTTCTGGTGGCTTGCTTTGGCTGGGTGTCATGTTTGCCTTCCCAGTGCTCTGGGAAGCAAGCATAAGCTGGTACACTCTGAGCGTCTTCCTTCTCTTCTCTCCCATTTCTCTTCTACCACACATCAGTCATGAACTTTATTTCATATTTACATGGCATCCTTTGCTTATCTCCAGCTCTCTGCAGTGCTTTTGGTTTTTCCTTGGGCATGAAGCCTTTGAGGCAACCGTTCTGCAGCTCTTTGTTTCTATTTCTGCAGTCTGCATCTTCTGTCTAGTGTTTGGAGAGAAGGACAACCTTAACTGCTTCCAAGGGCATCCCTAAATACCAGTGTGGCAATTCTGAGACAGCTTTTACTCGTAGTGTGGTGAAAGGCAAAACTCCTTATAGAAATGTAAACGCGCTCTTACGTTTTGGCATTTACCTCTCAGTGGCTGTGCCTTGGCCTTGTCCTGCCCTGAATGTGAGTTGTATGTAAATACCAAATCACATCTCCTTTTACCACTGCTTTTATTAGTAAGGGCTTATAGCACACTGGCTGTGATAGTAACAGAGTACCTTAATTGGTAGGTCTGAAAGGGCTGTCTGGTACAAGCCACTAAATTCCTTCTGGTTCTCTGCTCCGTTTGTAGTAAAGAGGCAGTTTCTGAAGGCCTAAAAGTTATCTGTCTTGTAAAGAAAAATCCACTTTCTGGCAGAGACTGAAGTTGTAAAATTTGATCTACTTAACTAAAAATCCTATTAGATGGATTTACACATGGCTCCCTGAGATCAGGCTGTCCAATATGAAGAATAGGACCTGAGGCCTTTTAATGGGACCTGAAGCCTTAAAGCTGTTTAATGCTGTCAGGAATTTTTTCCAGGTTCCTTTTCCTTGGTTCCTTCAGATTCTGGTGCTACAAACAATGCAAACTAGTGTCTGATCCATCTAGAGCTTACAGTTTGGAGTATCATTGTGTCCAATGACTAAATCTGTTACATTACAATTTGATGAACAGCATTGCTGTTATCAAGAAAAAGAAAAAATATCTTTTTTTTTTTTGCCACAACTGGTTACATGACGTGGAAAGATGGGTCTCCTCTGAGGCTGTTTTGAGCTCTTAAATAGCCAGTTCTCAGTTTAGCTCGCTGTTTTCAAACCCATTTTTTCTTGACTTCATAGCACTTCATCTCACCCCATGCTGCAAAACCATGTGGCTTTATTGCAAAGCTGACAGTATTGAGTATTTTCTTCCTCTAGTCTTTTGCTTGAATAGCCAGGTGGTTTTTTTGAAGCTCTCAGCACTCCTTTCTGTCCAAAAAAAAAAAAAAAAAAAAAGAAAAAGGAAATTTCTCTCCTCCTCCATTGTAGAAACAAACACTACAACGGCTCAGAAATAGGTGACAAAACAAAAATCCAAATATATATTTCTGTCTTTAAATCCCTTTTATTTATTAGTCTTGTACATTTTTTTTTTAGTATGAAACAATTGTTTTGATAGTTTTTTTGATTAGTTAAACTTTGGTTAACAAGCTCGTACCAAAAAAAACCTCCCAACAAATGAACCCCAAAAATCAACCCTCTACAAAAGATCCTATGAAATCCATAATTGTTAATACTTTAGTTCACTGGGATTATCCCCTACTCCCTTATTCTCTTTGATTTTGTATCTTTTAGATAATAATGTTCCTGTAAATGAGAGAGATGTTTGCCAGGATTTTGGGTACCTTCTTTGCATAGCTGTCACAATTTTCATAACTTCTGCAGGAGAAGCAAATGCATATACCAGCCTGGAATAACTAGTGAATTTCCTTTCTGCATTTCCAGCAAGTGGTACTCAGAGTCACCCTTGTCAAAACTTGGTGAGATAGGGTTTTTTTAGTGTTTGGGGTGGTATTTCTGGGTCCTGAGCAAACACCTTTTCCTCCAGCATCCTACAGTCTAAGCACAAGGAGAGAACATTACTGTATTGGGAACACTAAGCTCTTACTGGTTGTGAGCAATATTGGTACAGTGTATTTTGCAAGGCAGAGTAGGTTACTTTCTAGTTAAAATATTACTATTTTGGGGTGAAGTATTATTGATCTGAATTAAAACACACTACACTTGTTTTGCATTTAGTTATCATAAATGAACATGAAAATACAAGGCCTTATATATTGATTCCTCATTCTTCAGACCATTGACACTTACTGTACATTTGGCAAGTGAGTATTGACCTTCATTGGTGATGGTCAATCTTACCTCTTAAAACACTAAAATTCTAGTCTCATCTAAATGCAAGTGTACATATTCTTGTTACCTCTCCTTTTCTCATGGATTTATTATAAATGACAATCTGTGAATTTATCTTGGCCTTACTTTGAATCATACATATACTTGAATTTTCAAATGGGGTATTTGAAATTAAAATAATGTATTAAAGAACTCTGGTGAGATATAATGGATTTATAAAAATAGAAAACTGCAAGTACAAACATATAAATGTTTATGGTGAATTTACTAAACCCTGTTTATATTTTATGTACCATAATGTTTCTGTCATGGGATTAGGTCTGGTTTGTGTGACAAGAAATTAAGACCAGCTGGCATCAATCAAAATAAATCATAGTATGCAATGAGTTAATATCAGCACTACAGATGTGAAAGCTTTTTAATGCATGACTTATGTCGCTGTATATGCAGACGCGACATGACGAAATGGACAGTACAAAAGGTTCTAGGCAAATGCTGTGTTTTAATAAACAATCAGTCTCTATTTATACATTTTTATATCTTATCATTTGTGCTACAAGGTTACTGGTCATCTAACTGGTAAATTATTGTCTGTTGGTTGAATATAACATCAGCTCTTATGCATTTGAGAAAAACATCAGGTGCTTGAATGTTGTTGCTTATTTCTCTCCTTGTTTTGGATTTCTTAGCGCTGTTGACAGAACATTTCCACGGCTAAATCTCACTTTTCTCAGGGCCGTCTTTCTTATGAATAAATGCTCACTGCTTCTATATCGAAGTTCGTGTGGCCATCAGACCAGCTGTCAGCCATCACAGCATGTCTCGTCCTTCTCAAGTAAAAGGACCATTTGGGGTTGAAAATTAAATCCTAGATGAATTGTTTTTCAGTTAATAAGATAAGGAGTACAAAGCTTTTAAAATACTTTGTGATTCATAGATACACTTCATACAGTGCACACGGCACTGGCTATTTCTTCAGCCTGATTCAGTTTTCACTGGCAGGGGTGAAAATCCACTGGAGTAACTCCAGCAGTCAGTGGAGCTACCAGGGATTAGATGAGAACAAAATGAGGAATTTATTGTCACAGTTGTGAAGAAAATATATAACAGTGATGGATTATTTCTTTATGGACTATGACAGCTTGAAGGAAGGAAAAATAGTAGTGGCCTATAGGAAATTGACTTTTTTTTTCCCCAATGGTGAATGAAAGTAGAGCCATTGTTAGCCACTGCTCTTATGCCGAGAAACAACTGAAAAAGTGCAAATAAGTTGTACTGGATATGAAGATCTTTTGCAAAGATATTTTCGGTTTAATGATTGGAACACAGTAATTTGCCTTTTTATAAAGGAAAGTGTATGTCTCTGAAAATGATGACGGAGTCTGCCTAGTAGAAGACAAATTGGGGAAATGTATGATGATAGAGACTGCCTGAAATATTCTTTATTTGTAGATTAAGATATTTTATTGTATGTAATTTCGAACTACTGCATTTTTCAATGACTGGTAACATACTTAATTCTTTTGTTAATAAATGATGGATTGCTGCCGTCAGGATGACTTTGGGTTAAACAGGTCAGTGTAGACTTTAATTTCTGGAGTTTCTTTCAAACTGTTTTAGCTCCCCTTCATTTCACATGCATACAGGTTAGTGTAATGCTTATATTTGGTTAATAGTGAACACTGCAAGTCACTATCTGGTACTAGCAAATTTAATAAGCCATTTAATTTATCTTTTTCTTGCTGTCCCTTGACCTTTTCAGATTAGATCTAACAGTTGGTTTTGATCTTTAGCAAAAAAGTGGCACTATATTTATCTTCTAATGAATCAGATATTAAGTGCAAACTGACACTTGTTTCTAATGTTTAAAATGCAGAGGGCAGAATTTTCTCTCAATGATAGAATTTTAATAGCCAAAAGGACTTCAATAAATTTAGTGAAAGGAAAGCAAAAGAAGGATATCAAACTCTTATTTTTGTTTGGTAAGATTACAAAAGAGCTACTAAAATGGGTAATTTAAGCATCGAAAACTTCTATGGAAAATTACTTGGAACACTATTTTAAAGTACCCAAAAAAGACCTTTAAGGAGCAGAGTCCTAGGCTCATAAAATGCCTAGTGCGATGAATCCAGATGCTGGCAAATGCAAAATGTTGTAACTATGGGACTACACCAAGGTTTCATGAGAGGGAAAGGAAGCTCCCAAGCAAATACCCAGGGACAGATGGCATTAGATTTTATTCATTGCCTTTGAAATGAATCAGAGGAAATACAGAAACTACCTAATAATGAGAATAAATAAAGCTGTTGAGACCAGAGACCAGGTGTTCTCTTTCTCCATTTGGGTACATACAAACAAAGTTATGGTAGATTTATAGATCTAGAGATATTCTAGATTGAAATGGCTGTGGAAAGGTGACCATTTCAAAACTCTTGAATAATTTTGTATACAATTTTGAAATTATTCCATGAAAATGACACAGGATATTGCTGAAGGTATAAATGCAGCATAGTTCAATTATCAATTGGAGATTGTGATGAGTAAAAATATCTTGAGTTATACTCTTGAGTAGAGCCAAAGAAGAACTATTACAAGGAACACAACTAATGGCAGAAATTGTCAGTATCTGAATGTTAGCAAGTATGATAAAACTGATAGAGAGTATAATACATAGCAACTGCTTTTTGGCCTTTTTGTGAAGCAGCTGGTGTTGCATAGTGTAAGAGGTAGGATCCTGGATGGATTGGACTTTGTTTTCTTCAGTGTCAAATATTATAAGATGCAAAGTAAAAATTATGGCAATGACTCTCAACTACGGTGATACAAAGGCTGTCTCTAAAAATTCTCTGACTCAGATTTCTCTTGTGTAGTTTGTCTGATTGTATGCAGTGTGGTAGGACTGTGGTAATTTATCCCAGGTGACAGTAGGCCTTAGAGTTTTAAGATAAGCTACATAAGGGAAGAGGTTTCAACAGAACAAACCCTGAGAAATAATCAATCTTTAACTCCTAAGTGAAAAACTACCATAAAGCTAATGAATTGTTTTTAAAACTAACGACAGCATAAAAATCTAGTTTTTGTGGGGAAGCAACATTTCATTCTGATTCTCAAGCTTAGTCACATAAAGTTTCCTCACAGAGAGAACTCCTGTGTTTCCTGCTGTTAACTGGTAAAACTCACCTTCAGGTGATGCCACTGAGGTAGTGCAACTCGCTAATGTTTGTGTGGAAAATTCAAAGGCTTAAAGCTAAATATCAAGCTACTTTTTGAACAGCTAATATTATTGGGTTTGGGAGCAATAAATTATGAAATGGTAGAAAGAAAGATGTGTGCATTTGTGTATCATTTGTTGTTGTGTTTCCTGAGCCATGTGAAAGATACTCGCATATCTGGTGCCATGACAGTCAAAGCTACTGCATACTCCTCTGCCATAGAGTGAAAAACTTAGGCAAATATCTAGAAAAAGAAAAAAAATTAGTACCCATATCCTAGAAAATGTTGAGGCTTCTTCCATAATCAGTCTTAGGATGGCCATCACCCCCAAACCCACAAAAAAATAGAATCTTATTTTCTCAACTAGAGGAATAAAAGTTTGGTGAATACTGTAGCAAATAATTAAAGTGTGTAATGAAAAAGAAAACAAACACTAAACAAATTCCTGTTTTTTGGTAGCTCAAAAATACCATACTTAAAATGTAACTATATATATATATATAAAAAAGACTGAAACAAGCCTAAAAGTCTAAAATCACTCTCAGTGAAGTTTTAAGATGAGTTTTTTCATAGATCTCTGATGTCTTTATCAGGTTTTACACATCTACATTCCTTAGCTAAGAGTATTTGTGTATATTCTTAGCACTTACCTAAAAGTAATACTTGTGATAAACTGGCAATTAGCTAATTACCAGCTGCTTTGAGACAGATTGTCTCACTTGGTCTTTCTTCATTGGTTTCCAATTCTGTCTTACCCGATTTTTCTATTCTCTTTGTTATCTTTGACAACTGTTTCACCTGACGAAGTGACCAGCCACTGACCACTATGATTTGTGATTACAGTGCCAGGCATCTGCACTTCACTTCTACCTGTACTTCTCTACATCACACTTTTATTCTAACTAACTCATGGACTGTTCACCCTATGTTGAATAACTATATTATCACTGTCTATTAATTAGGAAGAGGTGCTGTACCATATCACTACACACAGCTGAACTCAAGCTGACTTTAGACAATAGTCAACTGACTGCTAGATGTTGTCTGAAACAAGCTAAAACCTGTCTAAATGCTGTGACAGGTCACTGACTGTTCCAGGGATTATGGGGACTTCATTCTTATCCTCATCCCTGTCTCCCAGCTCAGGAAATGGATACCTGGTGAGCAACTGGTCTTACTAATGAAGACTGAGGCAAAGATGGTGTTAAGTATACTTCAGCCTTTTCCTCAGCCTTTGTCACTATGATTTTCCTACATCCAACAAAGGATGGTTATTCTTCTTAGCCCTCCTTTTGTTGCTAATTTATAGAAATATTTTTTATTGTCTTTACAGCAATAGCCAGATTAAGTTCCACCTGGACTTTGGCTCTTCTGATTTTTCTCCTTGCATAACCTCACAGCATCCTTGTAGTCCTTCTGAATTGCTTGTCCCTTCTTCCAAAGGTTATAAAGTCTCCTTTTTACCCCTAGTTCCGGCCAAATCTCTCTGCTCAGCCAGGTGGGTCTTCCTCGCCAGCTCATCTCTGAGCACATTTGCATAACCTGCTCCTGTGCCTTTAAGACTTCCTTCTTGAAGAATGTTCAACCTTCCTGGACTCCTTTGCCCTTCAGGGCTGCCTCCCAAGGGACTCTGTCAACTGAACTCCTAAACAGGCCAAAGTCTGCCCTCTGGAACTTTTTATTCACATAATATATATGTATTTGCAGATTTTCAATGTCACAGCAAAGTGATTTTCAGCGACATCCTAATAGTGAATAATGCAATTATAAATAATCAGAACAGCCCAAGCAGTAGTTCACATGAGGAGCCTGCAAAAAAAAAAAAAAAAGCAGCGATTTATTAATGAGTGAAAGAATATTAACTAGAGAGCTGACGCTATATGTTCCTCATAATTTTTTACTAGAAATAGACATTCATTTAAGAACACACTCATGTGCAAATTACATTGTGAGAATTAATCAAAGAACCTGTAACTAAATTAAAGGAAAAATAATTTTCCTTTTGGCTGATTCTTAACTTGAGAGGGGTCTGCCCCTGTTGTAGTTTTAAAATGAGAAACTGGGATATCCCCTTTAAAGGATTAATCTGTGTGCTAAAATAAAAAAAATCAAAAATGAATGAACAAAAAGCCATGTTTAGTTGCTACTGGAATTCCTTTTAAGCCTTCAGTTAGTATACAAGAGAAACTTTTGACTTCTAATTGAGAAAATACCATAGCTACAGCTATTTTGATCAACACCCCTGATAAGTCTTGGATTTTTTGTTCATTTTTTGAGATTTATGTATCTTGTCTTTATATGAGTTTCTTACTTCATTAGACTTGATCCAGTTATTAAAATGGGACCACAGATGAAAAGAGAGGGAGAGATTTTCTGGTTAGACACAGGCAGAATTTCTGACGTGATATTCTTTGTCTTTCTAGTTTCCTCTTCCTTTTCTTTGAATTGTCATTGTAAAGCATCATGTTTCTGATGGACACCACATAAATGGTGAAGAAATGCAGCACCTCTTCCTGTCAGTCTGACTCAATGAGAACTGAGGGGTTATAAAGATGTGTTAGTTGACTGTATTCATCCCCTGGGCATTCTGCCATATGTGGGGCAACAGTCCTCTTCAAACTACTGCAGCATGGGTCACCCTTCCACAGGGTGCAGTCCTTCACGGACAGGCTGCTCCGGCGCGTGTCCCCCACAGGGTCACAAGGCCTACCGGGAAACCTGCTCCAAAATGGGTCCTCTCTGCCCAGGTCTGCCGGTCCCTGCCAGGAGCCTGTTCCAGCCCGGGCCTCCCATGGGTTCACTGCCCTCATTTGGGCATCCTCCTTCTCTGGCATGGGTCTCCTCCAGGAGCTGCCGGTGGGTCTCTGCATCCCCGTGGTGCTCCATGGGCTGCAGGGGCACAGCTGCCGCACCATGGTCCGTCTGCGCCACGGACTGCGGGGGAGCCTCAGCTCTGGCACCTGGAGCACCTCCTCCCTCTCCACTCACCTTGGTGTCTGCAGGGCTGTTCCTCTCACTTATTCTCACTCCTCTCTTCTCTGGCCACAATTACACCTGCAGTATAGATTTTTTTTTCCTCTTCTTGAATATGTTATCACAAAGGTGGTACCATCATTTTTAATGGGCCTGGCCTTGGCCAGTGGTGGGTCCATCTTGGAGCCACCAGGGATTGGCTCTGCTGGACATGGAGGAAGCTTCTGGCAGCTTCTCCCAGAAGTCACCTCTGTAGCCCCCGCTGCTACCAAAACCTGGCCATGCAAACGCAATTAAAAACACGCATTTGAGTCAGCAGCAAAACAGACAATACCCCTGACAAAATCCCAGAATCACAGAATAATTTGTGTTGAAAGGGACCTCTTCATGTCATGTGAAAAATCTCCCACCTGAATATATAGGCCAACTTCAGCCTTAGAAAGGTTGCTCAAACCCTTCTCTAAACAGTTTTTAGTATCGCCGATGATTAGGATCACAGATCTTCTCTGAGAAATCTTCTCTCTTGATTACCTTCATTATGAGAATTGTAAATTCGGGGTTTGGAACTTGGATCTTTTGAACCTGTCTTTCTTTTACTGTGCACCATCAGAAGAGTCTGGCTCCATCTCCTTTATACTTTGCCATTATGCTGCTGAAGAGACCAGTAAGATCCCCGTTAGTCTTCCCTTCTGTTGCTGCCTTCTGTCTTGTGTGAGGCCTGCAAAGGATGTAGTTATCTCAATTTAAATTGAACTTGTGAATCAGGAAAGGCTTTGGCCCAGTATATTTTTAGGTGAGCAAAGCAATTATTCCCCAAAGAGTTAATATCTTTTTGATACTTCATTTTGAATAGCTATTCAAAATGAATAAAGAGCCTTATTTGGAGTCACTTACAGCAGTAATAGCCTTTTTCAATCTTAGTTATGGTGTCAGTAGCATAAATTTTATAATAAGAAGACTTTTTTTCTCTGCCTTAAGGTAAAACTAACTGCAGAGACAGAAACTGCACATTGTGTTAGACATTGCTGGTTATATGCCCTGTTAGCAGGGGGAAAACAAGCTGTGACACTGCCTCATTATGTGTTCTGTAGATTATCATCTCCCCTCCACCTCAGCCCGTCATTTTCTGAGACACTCGATGCAGTAACTGTTCTTGAAAAAAACGTGTATGTCAGGATTGAAATTGTTCCTGGCTTCAGTGGGTAGCACATGTGGAACTGGTCGCACAAGGAGTAGGGATAATCTAATGTCATGGAAATGTCCCCCTTCTTCTTAGATATGCAAACACACAGTGCTAAGGGCTGATTTTTTTTTGCTTCAGTGCCTTTGTAGATGGGGCCTGTTTTCCCAGTCTGCTGCACCTATGTGAGCTAATGGAGGAAGCCTAGAGGAGGCAGAAATAAGAGACCACTGTGTCTCTGACCCCCAGCACTCTCCTCACAGCAGCTGGACTGTCAGGAGGGCATCTCAGTACACCTGGTGCATGCCTGTCTCCGCCTGCTCCCACTGCAAGGAGAAAGCAGGGGACTGAAATGTGACTTTCTGGGTCACTGTGCACTCCCGAATCTGCCCCTGAGCTATGCAATTACACATTTTCCTTATTCAGGGATCATGCTGACTATGTGATCTAAATAAATTTCAGAGCTTCTTTTCATGTAGCTGTGATTAGATAAGTTGGCACAATGGCTGTTTTTATAGAACTGCAGTGCACTCTGTCTATGTAAAATGTAGAGAAATGCTGAAAAGAAAATTCTGAAATAATTCTTTCTTCAACTGAAATTTGGTTTTCAAGATATAAATTAGGGGTATTTTTGAAAGGGGTTTAACTGGATATTTTTCTCTCCTGGGAGATGTGTGCAAAGCTTTATACTCCGTGGGTGAGGCAATGACAAAGCTAAATTTGATGCACTAAATCTCATACTTCCACATTTTCTGGTGGGCATACATTTCAATGATGTTTACAACATGAATCAGCATAATTGCTCCTGATAGGTTGCTTGTATCAATTTAACTTTCCTCCTTCTCTTTGAAAAGTTGAGCACCTGTTATACAGCATAAGGCTTCATAACTGAATTTAATGCTTTTATAAACACCAGCAGAAATACCTTTCATTGTGTTTGTTCCTGATGGAATTACTATGCAGGATGACAATTTTTGATCTTGGTGTAGTTCCTCCAAAACATAAATATATTAATGCAGAACATCCAACATCAGACAATTATAAATGTCCGTATGCCAGAAAACTTGAAGCTATTGTTCCCACAGATTGTAATTTCTTTTTGCTAAGTATATGCAGAATTTAGCTTTTCTCAGTAATGCTTTATTGTACTTAATTTTTATTTCATAGTGACCTTACATGTGATGTATGATTACTGAAAGTTGTTAATTCCGATTTTCATTTTTTTATGTGTTGACACAGTAAATTTTTTTGATATTGTGTACGGGAAGATTGCGGATCCTGATTTGGGGGGGAAAGGAACATCAGAGCAAAATAAGGAAAGGAGGGAGGATAATTAGATAGTTTACAGTGTACGTTCCTGAAATATGCCATATAATTGTGTCAGAAGTCTGTCCCTGAACTGATGCTTCTTTCAGGCCTTGTACTGAGACAACATCTGATTTGGATGTATTTGTATAGTGACTTTGCAAAAATGCACAGTATGATGAGATGGTATAATGAGAAGCAGAAGCACTTGTAGGCACTGAAGTCTCTCCTTGTCACTGCTTATGTGCAGCTGTATTAAAGACTGACAATTCTGTGAACTCAGGATGAAAGCACTAGAGGGAAAGGAAAAACAACTACATTTATTCAATAATACATTGTCAACAACAGCCAGGCTACAATTTTAAAATGGATGCATTTGTTCTAAATCTGATTTTGAGTCATTGTGTCAGGACGAAGTTAAAAACTGATAGTGAGAGAGATGAGAAGTAATGGTATCATCCTGACTCCTTATTGAAAATAGGGTATCTCACATGCATACGGAACTATGTCAGTCTGGTGTAGAACAGTGACTCACACATTCTTCAGAAATGCAAACAGCAGTACTGCACTATCAGAATGAAATAAATACTATTAAATTATTAAAAATATCAAAATTAATGATGATCTTAATGAAGAAAATGAAAATAAAAGCAGAAAGCAGTAAATTTTGGGTTTGGGAAGAAAGAAGCAACAAAGTATGAACAGAAAAAATATTTATGTTTATAAAGTGGTTTATACAGAACTGTGGTTTGGTACTCTTAGCAGTGGTCAAATTATCCCTATTCCATAAAGAAGGACATATTTGTGAGCAGTCATTGGAAGCCTTCATAGTCCTTACAGAATCAGGGTAACATAATTGTCCCATATAGCTCAATAATGACATGGCAGAGTTTATTTATCATTTTGTAGTCATTAATTCTATATATAGCAACTTCTACTGTTTTGAAAAACAGAATGATGTTACAATAGTAACATACAAGTGTTCTGTGACTCTACATTATACCTACCCTTGGATCACTGAAATCTCTGGGTACCTATCAAGAACCAGGCCTTGGCATCCAGCTACATGTTAAGAAGGTTAATACTACACAAACTGAATAAGGGCTGGCCAAGTTCTTTGTATGTAAAATGGGGTTAATATGTGGTCTCTGTTGCAAAAACATGCACAATAAAGTACAATTTCGAGATGCTGAGATACAGTAATACTAGAAACTATTTAAGGTTATGAAAAGGGAATCTGAAGGTTATAAAAAAATGATAATTAATATAAAATAGAGGACTTTTCCTCATTTCCTCTATTTTTTGTTTTGTCAAATCACACAGCGAATGAGTTTGTGGAGAGAATAAAGTCTGTATGTCATCTGTCACATCCTTGGAGCAGGCAGAAGGCATAAAATGATGCCTCCTTTTTTGCCTTTTTGAACTATTCATTATGCTACAAGAGTTCACATTTTTATTTTTAAAAACCCCAAAATTATTAAAGTGGTGTCAGCTACATATAGAAGGCCAAAACAACCAACTGTGGATGATTCCCCTTCAATATTTATCAAATATAATTTTCCAAAGCATGGAAAAGGCAACTTGTTCAATAACCCTCTGCCTCCTCTTACGAAATATATTTCATAAATTGCATGCAAAAATATAGAGAGAAGAACACACTGAGACATCCTACTTGTTTTTTTCTTGCAGTCGTTATTCAACTTTCTGGCTTCTCTCGCACTTACAAAAAGTACAACTACTGATAGTACAAAATCATCACTATTACATGGTAAATCTTGTTACTAGACCTGTACATTAGCAAGTGAACAACAGTGGGTTTATTTCTTATTTCCTTTCCTTTTTCACCCTTTCCTTCTGATTCTCAATGTACTCTGGCAGACAGCTTTTAGCTTCATAAAGCTGCAGAGATGTTCAAAGGAATCCTGGCAAAATTGGAGAAAGTAGCGACAACAAGGCCCAAGTACAAAATGGCTGAGCACCATTGTACAGTGCTCTGATTTTCTACTCTGTGGAAAATTATTCAATTCCCTAAAATGGTGTTCACTTACAAATGGCAGAGTTGCTGAAAGGAGTAAATGTGGGAGTGTGACATAGTCATGACTATTTTTTGCCTCCGGTAGGATGGAATAGCTGTTAACAAAATATCCAGGTGATTGTTTCAGCTAGTGTTATTCAAAACCTTTGATTTTAAGATTCCAACTTTTCAGATAGAGAATTCTTGATTCACATAGATAGCTGACAAGCAATTCATTAAACATAATAAGAAATGAGTCAAGACAATGTGGGCTATGCCTACACTTCGTGTTATGCTCTGATCAGGTGCTTGCTTTCTGGGCTTCTTGAGCTGCTTTCCAGGACGAAATTACCATTTTTGTCATATTGCATGCAGGTTTCCTGACTGCTCAAGAAGCACTCCAAAAATGGGTCTTCCTCAACAACCTTAATGGATTAATAGAATAACAATTTTAGAACAGAATTAACAGCAGAACTCCCCAAGGGTAAAATGCCAACAAAGTGGAAGTAATGTGTTCATTTGAGAATTATTTGTTGGTATCATCAAAGCACTTGAGAACTGTAGTAAATTACTTACATATAGAAGCACAAAAGACACCACCATTACTTAAAGTGATTACATCTACGCATTAAACAGGACAGCAAAAAGAGAGCAAAAGCTGGGAGAATTCCGTCATATGAGGAGGCATGAAAAGTATTCTTAACATTGTGGCAGTCTGTGCGTTGTGAAGCTTTCTTACAGGTGCTATGGCAAAGCAGTATTTGAGGGAGAATGATGAGGTGACTAAGCAAATGCTCACAGGGATTCTGCTCAGCCCGCAGAGCCACAAAGGAAAAAGATGAGTTGAATGCTGTAAAATTTAGTAAGTGGACATGAGATTAGTGTCACTGATCATCAGCATCTCTAAAGTAAATGATAATATGGTGGAGCATGTCAGAAAGGGCCTTAAGAGTGGAAAGAAATTGATGCCATAAGGAAAGAAGAGCAGGGTAAAAGGAATACAAAGAAGGGGATGTTAGTACCATAACAGTGACCTAAGAGACATTGAGTAACATTATGGATGGATGTGAGTGAAGAAAAGTTATGTCTGTCAGAAATTAATACAATAATGTTGAAATAGATGAGAAAAAGAATGGAAGCTATGGTGAGTTTGGACTGCAGGCTGGATACAATATGCAAATATTAAGGAATTTTACCTACAAAGATAGTATTGTACTGTTAGTGTGTTTAATGTGATAAATTATTATAATTCTGACGTGCGGGTTAAGAGCCTGCCTTATAAATAAGATGTGGTTTTTATGTTATGACACTATTTAAGTAAATAGGCAGTGGCAAAAAGGAAAATTATTCATGTTGATCCTGAGCTCATGAGGAAAGAGTAGAAAGGCAGAGGACAATTTTCCTCTGTCAAAAACACAGGCTAGACTCACAAGTGCATAGATGGTACATTTGATACATATGATTAAATGTCTAGGAAAGCAGGGACGGAATATAGATTTAAATGTTTAAGCAGAAACTTTAGCTGATACAGACAGGTAGGTGGGAAACAGATGAGATGATCTGAGAGGGACCTGGCAGGCAAATATGCTTAAAAGGGGTTGTAAGCAGTGGATTCAGAAAGCTTAAAAGAGAAAGGAGATTAAAGTAGTAATCGTAAAGGCAAATGGATGTAGGATTGGTACAAATTCAAGTTGTGATTGGGAGGAAAGGATGATAACTAATGTGCAATAAGAGTATATGCCAGTATATGCATATTTTTAAGCATATAAAATATGCTTATGACAATTTTAGATTGCATATAGATTAGCATATAAAATAAATACTCCAAAGGTAAATACAATTACTTTATTTTTTTTCTCACTCTAGCCTCATTGCCACTATATTTTTATAGGAAGTATGTGCATTGTTTTTAGAATTCAGCAATTCCTTGAAAGTAAAAAGGACATAACACTGGCTTAATGTGTGGAGGGTGTGCATAAAATTGCTCTATTAAGAGCTTTGTTCCACTATTTATATAGGTAAGTGCTAATATAGCTGGTTTATATTACATTTAGAGTACTATATGCAAGAGGACAGATGTTGCTTTTCTAAACCTCCCTTGTTGCAGAGAAGAAAATGAGAGCTATATAAAGTCCTGAAATCATAGCTGATTTATCAGGCCTGCTATGTGAGCTAATGCAAGACTTGAGACATACTGCATTGATTGCTGATCATTTTATACCACTTTTAATGCCTAGAAATGAAAAGAAAGAAATTAATGGGGAAATAAAGGGAGAAAATGGAGTATATGTAATGTATTTTTGACACTTTGAATCTCACCCTATTATTAGTCTTTTTATATGGAGAAAAAAATCCAATCAAATCAGACAAGTATTCAGATTTTCTGCTTTATCCCATGTATAGGGATTATAGAGGATACTCGAAGTGTTGTAAAATAATATATTTCTGATAAGGATCTAAAGTGAACAATGAATGGGAACTAGCACAAATATGGTTTCCCTAGTGATGATGCTTCATGATACCATAATTATTTGTTGCTTATACTACAACAGTTAATATTGTGTCAGAATTTCTCTCATAATACTATTACTAGAAGTCTGCAATTTGTTTATGAGGCTGTGCTTTAGTCTAAGAATTGACTTTTCAAAATGTAAGTTAAATCAATTCATCTTATTTTATGTAAAGGAAGGAGGTAAAAGATAATAAGGAGCAATGGTAATAATTCCAGGCACATGTGTGTTCTCATAATATAAAACTTCATTTGACTCCTAGTCTGACCTGTTGCATTTAGGCCTAAAAATCAAATTTATCTGCATATCTGTTTATTTAGGACGACGTCAAAGGGCTTGACCTAGTGGGGACTGGGAGGCCATGAGAGAGCACCAGGGGAACAGAGTAGTGGATAGGTTCTCATGTTCTCACCTGGTGAAAAAAAGTGTGACTGTAGTTTCATCCTGGTTGTCTGTGACTGAATTCAGAGAGCACAGGGAGCAAACAAATGGGATTAGGTGTCCCTATACAGCCACCAAGTTGGGACCTTTTATGGGATTGCAGAAAGCAGTGGGATAACTAAAAGAATGGGAGTGTTGCAGGGCATGGAGGAGGTGGACAGGATCAGGAGCTGTGCCCTGTGCAAAGGGGTTACTGCAATGTTCAGGAAATTGCCTATGGGGCAAACTGGCACAGAGCATGGGGGTCAGGAGCAGAGGACAGATAAGCAGGTGGGATGGTACCTCTGCTAAATGCTGGCTACTCAAGAGGTGGAAGTGAAGGAAACCTTTAGGTAGCTGGAGGAAGCCTCAAAATTGCAGGCTCTAATACACATAGGGGGCTTCAGCTGCCCTGATAAGTGGTCAAAATACAATAAGGCAGAGTGCAAGCAGTGTAGGAGATTTCTGAAGCACATCCAGATGATTTCCTGAAACAGGCGGTGAAGGTGATAACGAGGGTAGACCTGCTGGATCTGCAGTTACAAGCAAGGAGAAGCAAAGCTGAACATGTCCAAGGCAATGGCAGCCTTGTAAGCAGCAACTGTGTGATTCTGAAGGTAAGCACAGAGAAGTGATAGTAGAGTCACAGCCCTGGCCTTAAGGAGAGCAGCTCATTTAGGGGTATTCTTGGCATGATCCAGCATTCTACCCTGCAGAGGAAAGGGTCCAGGAAGACAGTTGATCTAGGACAGTTTAATCAAAGCACCCAGATTATCCATTCTGATGCACAGCAAGTCAAGCAAGCATGGCAAAAATTCAGTATGAGTGAATGGGAAACTTCTGACAGAGCTCAAGTGCAAAAAGGAGGTCTTCTGAACATGGAAGTAGGGACAGGCTCTTTGAAGGATTACAAAAACACAGCTCAAGCCTGGAGCTGTGAAATAGAATGAAAGTCAGCAAAAGGGTGTGAAGTGCATCTGAAAGTGTATTGGGAAGAGAAGGAGAAAAAAAACCCCTGTGAGTCCACTCTTCAGTGAGCAGTGGAAGAGTGGCCAAGTACCCAAAAATCTCAGTGCCTTTTTATCTTGATTTTTAATGGGAGGATCTGCCCCTCAGGCCTTCTAAATCACTGAGTGGCAGAATTGGAGTGAAGAAGGACTGTGTCAGAGACCTTTTAAGCCAATTGCTTTTATACATACCCATGGTACCAGATGATTTCTGTCCAAGGGTACTGAGGGAACCAGCTGACATTTGAAGGCTGTTCTGTATGGTCTTTGAAAGATCTTGTTGTTCAAGAGGAGGTTCATGATGGCTGGGAAGAGGAGAATTTCATACCCATCTTCAAGTGAGGGAAGAAGGAGGATTTGGGGAAGTAGAGGCTCATCTTTGGCTCAATCTGCTATAGAGTTATGGAGCAAATTTATTTCTGCGTATATGAAAGATGAGGAGGTGATTTGGAATAGCCAGCATGGATTTACCAGGCTAAGACTGTGCTTGACCAATTTGATGGCTTTCTATGATAAACATATTGACTCCATGAACAAGGGTAAAAACAGTAGAGTTGTGAGTAGATGTGTTTAGCTGGACTTTAGCTAGGCTTTTGACATTATCTTCTACGCTATCAACAACTGAGATGCAATTTGGGTGTGCAAGTGCCAAGGTGGGTGTACTGTGGGCTACATCATTATGCTGAAAGGGTTGTGATTATCTGTACAAAACCCAATTTGCAGGCAAGTGTTGGTGGTTAGTGGTGTGCCTTAGGGGTTGTTGTGGTTTTACCCCAGCGAGCAAATAAGTACTACTGCAGCTGCTCACTCACTCCCCAGCACCCCACCCCCACAGTGGGGAAAGAAAAAGTAAATCTTGTCAGTTGAGATAATAAGATCTTAATACTTCAAACAAAATGTAATAATACTGATGATATTAACAATAATAGTGGTAATGAAAATGGGGGGTGGGGACTAAAAACCAAGAGTAACCAGTGATGCACAATACAATTGCTCACCACCTGCTGTCTGATGGTCAATTCATCCCCCAGCAATATCTTCAACAAGAAAGACTAGGTCT
Source organism: Atrichornis clamosus (assembly GCA_013400975.1). Lineage (NCBI taxonomy): Eukaryota > Metazoa > Chordata > Aves > Passeriformes > Menuridae > Atrichornis > Atrichornis clamosus. Next base: position 181,374 of record WBMZ01009670.1, on the reverse strand, counting down.
GCAAAAGCACTTAAACTCATAATTTCCATTGTATTCTGTAGGGTTTTTCTGATATTTTGTGATCCTGGTCTTTGCATTATAGGAGTCCTTTTGAGAAATTAATATTTGTTTCTCTAGTGGGTCTTGTTGCCTATAATTTAAATACTTCTATTTTCATAAAATCATAGCATGATTAGACTTGGAAAGAACCTTTAAAGATCATCTAGTCCAACCTTCCTGCCACGGGCAGGGACATTTTTCACTAGACCAGGTTGCTCAGAGCCCCATTCAACCTGGCCTTTCAATAGTTGCAGTGACGGGGCATCCACAACTTCTCTGAGCAGCCCGTTCCAGTGCCTCAGCAGCCAAACTGTAAAGAATTTCTTTCTTATATCCAATCTAAATCTATCCTCTTTCATTTTAAAACCATTGCCTTTTGTCCTGCCACTATAGGCCCTGGCAAAAAGTCCCTCTCCATCTTTCTTCTAAGCCCACTTTATATACTGAAAGGATGCAGTAAGTCTTCTCTTGTCTAGGCTTAGCAACGCCAACTCGCTCCGTATCTGACTGGTCCAGCCCTCTGACCACTTTTGTACCACTCCTCTGGACTCATTCTAACAGGTCCATTCTTTCTTGTACTGGGTCCCCAGAGCAGGACATATACTACAGATGAGGTCTCGGGAGAGCAGAGAGTGGAGGGGCAAAATCACCTCCCTTGACCTACTGGGCATGCTGCTTTTGATGCAGCTCAGGATATGAGTTGGCCTTCTGGGCTGCAAGCGCACATTGCCAGATCACGTCCAATTTTAACTCCACCAGTACTCCCCAGTTCTTCTCATCAGCGCTGCTCTCAATCCATTCATCCCCCAGTCTGTATTGATGCAGGAACTGCCCTGACCCAGGTGCAGGAGCATGCACGTGGCTTTGTTGAACTTTGTGAGCTTTTCATTGTTTCACTTCTCAAGCTTTTCAAGGTCCCTCTGGACAGCATCTTATTTAGCTATCAAATCAGCTGCATCAGTCAGCTTGGTGTCATGTGCATGAGCATGCACTCAATCCAAGTGCCTACGTCATTACTGAAGATATTAAATATTATTGGTCCCAATGTGGACCCTTGAGAAACACCTCTTGTTACTGGTTTCCATTTGGACATTGAACAATTGACATTAATTCTTTCTCCAATGCAGACATGCAGCCATTTCCTTATCCTTCTAACAGTTCAAGCATCAAATCTGTATCTCTCAAATTTAGAGATAAGAATGTTGTAGGGGTTGGTAGCAAAGGCTTTAGAGAATTCCACTTAATTTTTATCTTTTTGAGCGTTTAGAATTTGAGAGACAGAGGAAAGGACACAGGAAGTACTGGTAATGAGATGTGTGCTATAAGCGTTACTGTTTTCATTCCTCTTCTTCCTCAGAGAACTATGTTAGAAAGACTGAAATAGTTTCTATTAAGGCACTTAAAATATTTTCCTGTGTTTTAATCAATCTCTAAATTTACAAAGGCGTACTTGTTTGTTCTTAAGTCTGTTTAAGAATTGTTTTTACATTTTACTCTCCTTTTCATGCCTTTTGTTGTTACTTTCTCTCAAAACATGAAAGGAAGAGTAATTTATTCAGCAATAAGAGATTCATTTTGAGCCTGTATAAAATCCTACCACGTTCAAGTCTGTATACATTACTAAGAGAAAAAAAAAATTGTATTTCTTCATCTTTAATGTTTACAGTATATATCATAATGCTTTCTTAAAAAGCAATATTGAAGACCTGGCAAGTATGAGAAAGTATTTCTCATACAGGAGTTGTGCCTCTCCCTACCCCCACCAAAAATGCTGTCTAAATGTAATTTTTTAAACAATTGTCATCATTAGTGAACATTCTAAAGCGTAGCAAATTACTGTGCATAACTTACGATGTTCCTTGATTCATTGGAAACTGCTGTTCTGCTCTCTGAGCTTCGTATTTCTTCTTTCTTCTTCTTAAGTATCAGGGGTTTTTTGCATATTAAAGATTTTTCAAACAGCCCTGAGACAACTGTCAGGGAAATTAGATTATCATACCTCTGGAGAACTGAATTTACTTGGATACCACTCTTCAAGGTGCTGTACTACACAATTATCTCCTGAGATTTCATGCTCAGTTATGTTAAATAGCTTATGCACTTCCTAACACTTTATAATGGTTTTGTATTTCTTTCCAAACTTAACAACAAGAGCATAGTTTGTACTTTGAAAAGAAGATTTTCGGAATTCATATGCATAATGCTAATCATGATAAATAAATCTTTTTTGTTATTACTTGGAGCATGAGTTACATGAAAAATTGAACTCTACATAGGGTTCAGAAGACTTTCAACCATGGCAATTCTTGTGGCCTCTCTTCAAGAAAGAGGGATTCTCAAAAGACCTGCAAGGATAATCATCACTGTGCACTGCTTGTGTCTTCTGTAAATGAAAAATTACTGGTTTTCATAAATATATTAGGAGAACAAAAGTAATGGAAGAAATAGAACTTTTTAAGCTAAAGAACAGTATTGAGGCAAACACAAGGTAATGTAAAAGTGGCCAAAAAAGTGAACCTTTATCAGAAATAAGATTATTAAGAAAAAGGTTGTGGAACAGCCACCACATGAGCTTCAAAAGTACTGTGAAGTACTCTTAAAAGGTAATGCGATAATTCTTGTCTTATAACCATAAGACTTATAACCAGATTTTGTCCAGGTGTTTTGTCAGAGAAGGAATTTTACTTCTAGTGTTTGAAAAAGGAAATGTATGTTGTTCTAATATCATGTGCTTCCTCGTATAGTATTTATCTATCAACTTTTGAAAATGGCATACATACACTTCTGGGGAGGATATCATATTCACCAGTATATAGATAGGGAACAAAGATATTTGGTAATTTCTAAACAAATAGTGCTACTTTTGTGGGGATCAAACCCACTTTTCAGCTTCAAATCTATCATAATGATAAATACTACAGAAGACTTTGAAAAGACTTTATAGAGGAGTATAAATCAGCCATTATCAATAACCAATCAATGAACTTCATAGCACTGATAGTACAAAATAAGAACTTGTGCTGTTTTACTTGCTGCAAACTTTTTTCCCCAAGTCCTAGGCTTTGTATTGTCTTGCTTTTGCAAATGTCAGGGCCATTAGGAAAAATCAACATTATCTGAATAATCCAGGAAGAGTCCAAAATAAATAGAAAGTGATCCTGTTCAAATTCTCCATGAAATCTAGGATTTAGTTTTGTAAATTGAGGGTCAGCAGTACTGTCTGCCTAGAAAGACCACTAAGGTAAAAGAAAGATCAGGCTGCTGAGAAGATAAAAATCCAGGAACTTTCAGGATTTTATTTATTTGTCAAGAAAAAGTAAGTTTCTGAAAATAAGGCACCTGACCCTTTCATACAGTTTGCCTCTCTGTTTCTTGGTGTGTCTCACTATCTGTAGGGGAGCTTTTCTTCTGACTGTTAGGGTCAAGTAACTCCTCTTTTATTAGATACACAGGTCTTGGACAGGGCTTTTAGGAAGCTAATTCATTTCGTTTTGCATTTCCTCCCATGCACAATACCCAACCAATATTTTCAGGAAGACCTTTTCTCTTCTTGCTGTTTCTCTAGGGTATTATATTTTACATGCCAGATTAAAAAATACCAGTCAAATGAACCAGCCTCTTGAATTTAAAAAAAAAAAAAATGAACTGTTAATTGGCAACAGCCCCTTTGAAAAGCATTTGCTATCGTGCAGACTGTGTATTTTGCCTGCATTGCCATATAATGTCCTGAATTCCCCACGTAATTACTGGAATTTGGGTTTTACTGTGACTGTACATACACATACACACACACACACACAAAGAATTAATCTGGGTTTAGATTAATTTTTTTTCCTCCGTAGTGTGCATAAGATACATATATCCTATTGGGAGAGTGAGTGGATACAAAGACCTGCTTGTGGGGAAAGAAGAGGATTCAGCAGGCATCCAGGATTGGGCCCAGCTGCTTCCTGATGCCAGGAACAAGCTCTCTGTGTTTTTCAGATTGCAAGCAAAAGCACCAGACAAAATTCACTATTGAATTGTTAGAGATGAGGTGGGACTAAATAACACACAAAGGTTTAATTCCCTTTTCCTAATTCAGCATATTTGAGTGTGGGCAAGAATAACAGTAATAAACACTCTAGAGAATTGGAGGAGGTTTTATCTCAAGGCACAGTCATGGGTCTTATATGATTATCATCACTATCTTTGAACCTCATTACTTCAGCCTTTAGCTAATTCTTAATCTCAGCCTTGGAGAGGCTAGACACTTAGAGTAGCTTGGCACTCTGCTTTCTAAAAAATGAGGAATAAGTTGCTGAATGTGATTTTGCCCTTAATATTATTGCACTGAAATGGAGTGTAGGGTGGTTTCCCAAGCTATTGGGCACATTCCATAGAATTATCTTTTTAAGGTGAATACATTTGTGGACTAAGTATTTGGTTTTGTTGAAAAGCAGCATTTAAATAAAAAAGTAAAGCACCACAGAACAGATAATCAGATCTAACACTAAGTGTATGGATCTGGATTTCTGTAAATTTACTGAGGTGCCTATAAACTCCTTTAAATGCAATGAAGTACTCTAATGAAGCATGGATTTCATCTTTGGAGAGAGTCCAACATGAAGATACCTTACAAATCCTGAGAAAACCAAAGGAGCAGTATTAGCGAAAGAAAACCCCATGGTACTTATTTTTCAGAAGTGTCAATTTTATTGTCTGCTCTTTCAGATGCCTGGTGTCCTGCTAAATTTTCTCTTTCACTTTGTTAGAAAAATCCAAACATTTTGCAACCTCACAGAGTGCCAATCTAGTATAAAATTTAATTTTTAAGTGTATTCAGGAATCCCAAGTGACTGACAGTACCTTTTAAGTTCATTCTTTATAAGTCATACTTTATAAGTTTATCCCGTACAGGTAGCTTGTACTGCAAGTTGTATTATTTTGGAATTTGTCCTGTGACATTTATGAGAACTATTGTTTGGACATGTCTGCTATTATTAGGGTTACTGTACAAAAGCAGATTCTCAGTAGCCTTTCCAGAACACAGATGGAAGTTCCCAAGGATAAGGTAGACATTGGCACAGTCCTTCTTAATATAGGAAAGTTAGGTATTTTGCCGCATTGTAATTATATATCTTAAATGAATCAATCATAATATCTGTAGCTGACTTTGTAAAACTTGGAATTATAGTAAATCTGCAGGACAGAAAACCCTTGGAGTGCCAAAGATGGAGCGTAATGGAGAAGTGTGGCTTTTAGGTGAGAATGTGCAGTAAGGTATGACGAGGTACCTAAAAACAGTGTAGCTTTCAGATTTGGATATTACTGTGTTGCAGCATAAAGACCTTTCTGTTATCAGTCTCGAGTGGGATGAGACCACAGGTTCCATTTCTCATGGGTTTCAGTTGACTTGCAAGCCTGGAGCATGCCTGGAGCAAGTTACTGTACCAACAATGGAAGTTGCTTTTCAAAGGGAATGGTGAAATACCAGTTTGCTGCAAGTTATTTCCCTGGTAAATATTCTGTAGCGTTTGTTAGCATGGGAGGCTGGGGTTTTTTAAAGTTTCTTTCCTAGCCAGCTATTAACTGTCTTGGATATTAAGTGATTGAGTACATTCCAGAGTAGAAAATTGCTTTTGCTATTGCAGTCCATTGAATATGTCATAGGCTTCACCCACATAGTTCTCCTCAGCCAGGAAATAGCTAATATTGACAAACTGGCATGCTGACAATGAACTGTCAAAAATGTCATGAATTTGAAAGAGAAAAACCTATGCTTATCTATGGTGGACATGTTTGGCCATGTTTTAAGTGTTCAGTTTGCAAATAAGGCATGTCATTTAAAAATCAAAATCTGTCACTTCATATCTTTTTGAAATGTTCATAAAACATATGCAGCAGCTTTTAAACCATACTTTTGATGTGCCAAAACTGTGCCACATGTTGTGACCACCCTGAAGTTGTGAAACTGCATGTATATGAATGATATATGACAGAAAACTGCACAGAACAGGTGAACATTCAGTCTAAAAACTAAAAAAATATCTATTTCTTTGAAAAAAATATACCAAGACAATATTTAACATAAGAATAAAACATCAGTTCCAGTCTAGACCATGATTTGTCATGTTTATTACCCAAACTCACCTATGACATTTAATATGCTTTGTGACAGGACAGTTTTAGTGTCTAGTACTTGTCCTGCAAAAAAGGGTCCTCTTCCTGCCTACCTTCCTTCGAGCTGTAAAGTTTTGCCTGCATGCTGGGGTTTCATTTTCATATCTGGTTCTTTGTTAGCTTTAACTTCTTTTTGTCAATTACATTTTCACCTGGCACAGAATTAGTTGTTACACAGTTAAAATTCAGTGAATATATTAAATGGGTTTTGGAATTAAATGCTCTCAAATTTTAATTACATCAGATTTCAAATATTGGACCAACTTCTTCTCCCATGAGTAGTTCCAACTAAAGTCAATACGAATATTTTATGAGTTAGGCGACAGGATTTATCCTGTATTTTATAAGTAATCCTAACACACCCCCACAGTATTTCTCTAGCTCAAATTCTGTGAAAATGCAGGTTACAATATGGACTGTGTAGTGACTTATCTGTTATGCTGAAAAGGAATGACAGAAACGAAAATGCCAAGTAAATTATTCAAATTATTTGCTCCTAAACATATTGCGAAAGAAACAATTATTAATATAAATAAAAATATGAATATATATGTATTCAATATGTGTTAATTTGTACTGTATATTTTTGATCATCCTACTTTTAAATGAATTCCTGAATATCCCTGTAGAAGCAAGTTGTATTTTCAGACTGATATGTAAGAAAAATGCTTTTGAAATGTCTTGTTGACCTAATTAAAAATAAAAGTAGGAATAAACAACTTGTCCTACCTCCGAGTCTATTTGGTTTCCAAAGTCATCTTTTTTGAGACCTTTTCCTGCACACATACTTGGTGCAGTACATGGGAAAATGAGGCCTTTGAGCACAACATTATTTATGTAAATACAGTTATTCCTATCAACGTGCCTAAAATTTTATCCACATTCTCTACTACAGCCTGTGTTGTACAGGCCTATATTTCATGATAGTTGTCTCAGGATCAGAATAACCTTTTTAATCATAAAAATGCATTAACACCAGGCTCTTTAGCTGGAAAAGGACTTGTTCATTTTAGCTACCATAGAGATGAAAGCTAAATAGTAAATATTAACATTTTCAGACAGAGATAAAACCTTAAAGAAATATGTATTAAGTTATTACAACTCTTTTTCTTGAACAAATACATTCATAAATTAAGTCATGAAGAGTTCTTTTAAGTGTTCATTTAGTGGTACACAAGTCAAGATGTCATCATCAGTAGAATGCTGAAACTGATGTCTTGTATTCTTCCATGAATGGATGTTTTATGTCCTCTGTGGTATTAGGGAAAAATCTCTCCTTTGTGTCTGTCGTGAACAACCCCAGAAGACACAACAGAGTAGCTCCAGGCCATGGCAGCAACCTGGCCCCAGGACAGAGGCCCTTGGACAGGGAGTGGGAAACAACACCACCCAGGACGACTTTGCAAATTTGCACCGTCCTTCCAACTGCAGCAAGGTTATTTGGTGTAAATGTCCTGCAGTGTGTCAATATTGAGATTTTTGTCCTCATACCATCTCCAGTGTTAACAGCTCAGCAGGGATGCTCCTGCTGCTGCCTATATCTGTGCAAATTGTCTCTTATGAAACCATTTCATAAGGGACATAGGCAAATGTCCAGTTTCTGTAATGGTGATGTTTGTTTATTTGCAATTAATTAGCCTGAGATTTGGCTCAATGATTTGGAACCCGAGTTAGCAGGTAACTTTAGCAAGAGGAATGAGGTCACCCTGTCTTTTGTACTTTGGGACATTGTACCACATGCATCCCAGACTGGAGTCACAGCACAAAGCTGCCATGCAAGTGTTCCTTCGGGGTGCCACTGGGCATAATTCAGTATCACAAGCAAAACACGATGTGCTTAAGGAATTCTGTGCAATTTTACAGCTGTAGCCTGGTCTCCTGGAGACACTTGAAGGATCCCCAGCAAAGGAGCCACATGTGATGCTTGCTCCCTTCCACTCTGCTTCCAGAGAAACTGCCCTCAAGTATTAATTGTGGCCCACTGATGTTTTTGGAATAATTTTTCAGTGCTCGGGTTGAAAAGGCTGGACATCACTGCTTTAAGCAGACTGGAAAATTCAAATCTACATTGTATCTCTTTAGGAAAACAAGACAGTTCAGGTAATTTATAGTGTTTAAGATACTCTGTTACTAAATAATACCTTGTCAGTCACATTGGAAAGGGAAGCGATTATAAGCCAGAATATATCAAGTACTATTAGTGGGCCACAGGTATTTGCACAGTACTTTTTGAGCAACAGGCATAGGTAGTGTTGTTCCAGGCAGCAGTGTGTAAAACTAGAAAGCAGTTTAGAAAACTAAATAATACAGTATATTTAGGTGGATTATCATCTCCTATAGCTTTTTCAGATAACAATTTTAATTTCCAAGTCCCGAACCGGCAACCTTAAAAAATTTGGTGAAAGTAGGATTTTTCTGTTTTTACACTAGTACAACTGAAATTAAACCCTATTTACTATTTTATTTTCAACTTAAATTAAAGTCTAAAATGCCAAACATCTGTTCTAGGACTTAAAATGTATTTTATATCTATTGAGCAGCTACTGAGTTCTCACTTCTCATTCCTCTCAGATACAGAAAGTCCCTCTGTAGTGTCTTATTTTTTGCCTCCTTAAGTTTTTGCAGCCAATTCCCACACCTTTTGCAGCTTTTTCAGATATTGTTTTATAAACTACTTAGCCACTGCAGAAAAGATTGCATTAAAAGTTTCTCACCTCTCTGGTAAATACTCTCTGTACAATGCTGCAGAGTAATTTTCCCTTTCTTTCTCTGCCTTGGTGACTATTTTAACATTTTTATACTGTGGGGCTGCTGGAGAGGTTTAGACTAAACCACCCAGGACACATTGAGTCCTAATGATCATGACACAGTGTACTCAGGGGCATTCAGTGACACATGCAGAATTCCATGCTTTCTTGGCCAGGAATACTGAGAGGGTATCTTGCTACCACTGCTCTCCTGAGAAACAGTTATGCAGATACCAAATTGTGTCTATTGTTTCTATTCATGGAGATGTCCTAAAACGAAGTATTTAAGCAATATCCATTTTTATTAGGTGCTGTTTCCACTCTTTTGAAACCTTTGTAATTTTTTCTTCTGGCAAGTCCAAGGCAGAAATGCTCACTCCTGTTCATTAAGACTTGGGATTAAACCAGCGTGTGCTTTTCTGTGCATAAACAGCTGTTCAGGGGAAGAAAAATACCCAGCTCTGAAATGAACAAAGTTCTTAAGATCATTTGCTTTCAAAATGGTCAGTGCAAGTGCCATTGTATAATGAAACGTCACAGGCACTTAACTTTTATGGAGCAGTTATTGACTGGTCACTGTGTTCATTTTCAGACATTAATGCCAAGGTCAGTTAAGACTAACCAAAGTCCAGATCAACATATATTTCATACTAGAAACTTGCCAGGATTTTATTCACGATTTTCTGTCCTGGTCTGTTTTCAGACAGGCCAATCACAGCTTTCAATATCTGTATTCTTTTACCTGTTATCTTTTCATTATACCTTGCCCATTTCCATGTTTCCCACCAAGTGTCAGTTCCTACAGCTGAAATTTAACTTGAATTGTTAAATATATTCATTCTACCAGAGCTTTGAACATGAGTTTATGATTACTTCTTGGCATATAGCTTGCCTCAGTGGGATGTAATAAATTAGTCTAATCATGTGGCGAGTACTTACTTCATTCTGTGTTTGTTCCTGCTAGGAACTGAAATTGTCTCTGTAATTGTATGCAAATCCCTTCACCAGAATAATCAAAGAAAACCTATGTGTAGCTGCCCATCCTCCACAAGAGAAGCATAAAAGTAACCTTCCTTTTAATTCTGCTTAAATGAAATGCTGTATCTTCATATGTGAAATGTAGATATAAAATAAAGAATACAATTAAAAGGCATGTGAGTAGCAGATACTTTGATTATATTGCTGGTTGCTTTCAGGCCTGCTCTTTACTTACACACAATATAATGTTAACAGTGTTCATGGCATTGAACCTGAAAAATAATAATATATGGATTTTTCATTTTATCTATGGAGGAGTTTCTTCTTCTCTGAAAATATGTGAGACATATGATTGAGGGTTTTATGAATTGCCTTCAGAAGGTGCCTGTTTCCTTCTACTGCCTGAAGAAGGATACTGGAATAACTAGCTCAGAGTTAGCCATCAAACTTTCAGTTGAGATAAATTCTCCTGTAATTCTCTTACTCTAAGACATGTTTTATATATTGGCCTCAAATCATCTTGATTTGCTTCTTTGATCTCTGTCAAATATTTTAGCATTAATTTTTCAAATGTGGACACCAAAAAGAGATTTGGTCATGTAGGAGTAGTCTAGAGTTCTCTATGAAGACCCTATCATTCTCTTCCCTGTTTCCCTTTTTAAGTATCTAGGTGTTACATTAGCTGTCTTACAGCATTGCTGGAAAAGATCAGTTCTGCATATCAATGACTGTGATAGCGATGTTTGTGAAGACACTCAAATGAGGCAAGGTTACTTAGTGCCTTTTGTTCTGCCAGTTCTTTTCAGGGGAGTACTGAAAAGAGTGAGAAGAGAGTAGAGGAAGCCAAAACAATCTCGTGCATTTCCCTTCTTTGAAATTTTTGTAATTTCTTTGCATGCTGCTTTGCAGTAGATTCAAGATAGCATTTACAGATAGGCGTATATCTAGATGCATTTACTTGTACACACATATATATGTGCACTTGTAATGTCTTGGAACATTTAAAAGAACTTACTAATATGTTTTCTCACCTTATTTCTTTGGGGTATTTTTGGCTTGTAGGATTTTGTTCTTTTTAAGAAACTCAGGTTCTGAGCTGTTTTCAGGGTTCAGGTGAGAGTGATATTTGCAGTCCCTCAGATGAAGTGCCTGGGAGGTGCATTATTCCATGTCATAGACTCATAGAATCTTTTAAGTTGGAAAAAGGTAAGATCAAGTCCAAACATTAACCCAGCACTGCTGTGTTCACCCCTAAGTCATGTACCTGAGTGCCACATCTACACATCTTTTAAGTACCTTCCAGGATGGTGACTCAACTGCTTCTCTGGGCAGCCTGCTCCAAGGCTTGACAACCTTTTCCATGAAGAAATGTTTCCTAATACTCAATCGAACCATCCCCTGGTGCAGCTTGAGGCATTTCCCCTTGTCCTGTCACTTGTTATTTTGGAGAAGAGCCCGACCCCCACCTGGCTACACCCTCCTGTCCGGCAGTTGTAGAGAGGGATGAGGTCCCCCCTGAGCCTCCTTTTCTCCAGGCTAAACACCCCCAGCTCTCTCAGCTGCACCTCACAAGTTTTGTGTTCCAGACCCTTCCCCAGCTCCGTTGCCCTTCTCTGGACACGCTCCAGCCCCTCAATGTCCTTCTTGTAGTGAGGGGCCCAGAACTGAATTTGAAGCCCGGTAAGGGGAGTAATCATTGTCATTACACTTCAGTAAAAGCCACTATATGAAATCTTCAGATGTTTCACAAGTTGCTGCTCCAGCTCGAAAAGAAAGAACCTCATCTTAATTCTGGTCTACATCAGAAAAGCACTGAGTTAATTTTAGGAACTGGAACAGGATCACAGATCTTTAGGGTTATCTTCAAATTGTAAGTTGTTTGTTGGGGGGACAGTCGACTTTTAATAAATTTGTGGTCCGTGTGTCAGTTTAAAAGAAACACTTCAAACTCACTTCAAACAAATGGTAACTATAATCACAGCATTTGAATTTTAAGTCCTATTTTCCCAGGATTTGTAACATTTTTCTGAAAAAGTTAAATACTTGTAAGTATAGGTTTCAAAAAGATCTTAACACAACTGAAATTTAAAATAAGAAACAATCTGCCTGGGATCTACAAATAGAACTTATGGAAGGTGCAAGTTCCTAAATATTATCTGCTGTGTATCCACCCATGACCACAAGAGCACAGAGATAGAATTAGGGTTGTGACTTCTTTAAAAAGAATGCTTATTAGTGTGAATAGCCGTCGTTTCAGTCTGAAGATTGTTCTTCCTGTTTTCTCTCAGTGCAGGTATTAGAAATTACACTGCCGATAGGCAGAGATTATCAGATATTTTATAGTAAAATACTACTTTTCTAACAAATCCCTATAGAAAGGAGTCAGAAGACCTGACATCAAGATCTTCGTGTAGTACCCACAGTCAGTTCTGTCCTAGAGCACAGGTCTCTTATTGAGGCACACGCCTTATGGGGAAAAGTAGTATGTGACAACATAAAGACAGCACCATAATGCATTAACTAGAATACATTAGGGTACTGCTAATTTTAAGCTTTACCAGCTTTTGAGAGCTTTAGCTTGCAGTCTTAATATTCCTTGACGTGGTTCTTTCAGATATTATTTACACAAACATCTCTGTACATTTGTGTAGCATAACAGGGCAGACTAAATCCTATTAAATTGAGATTAGAGAGGTAAATTGTTGGGAAGCTAGCAATTTCTGGAAAATAGCTATGCGAAAAATAAGATATTGTGTAACAAAGATAATTTATTAGTACCAGTGCTACAGACTATAGATTTTAGTGAAATTAAGAGTTTTGGCTTTAAGGGATTGCACTGAAAAAGAAAAGTTTAAGCTATAATGTATAAAACCAAGAAACACAATTAAGCTGGTTATTTTTCAAATAAATAGTAATAATGATAATAGAGAAAAAAGGTAATAAGGTAAATATTTGAACATACTTTATTTTCTTCCAAAACTAGTTCACTTTTTCCTCTTTTCTGTCCTTTCATTAAAAATACTGATACACATTAGCCCTGTGAGATAGCTGTTTATTAACAGATGATCTGACAGAGGGTAAGCACAACACATGCTTCTTTTTTTCCCCCTCACTTTATTTTTCCACTTGTTGGCTTAATTGGTGGGGGTCTTTAGGCAATGGTTTGTAAAGTTTTGATAGCACTGTAATTACATGCGGTTTCTAATTTAGCGTTCAAAGTTCTGTAGTAAGGATTTGCTAAAATTTGCTAAGAATGTGTCTTCCTCACTGCTTTTAAACTACAGAGGAGCCAAAGACCTCTCACCTGAGCCAGTTGTAGCTGAAGCCTATGGCATAACTAAAAATAGTCAGATAAAAGCAGATAATACATAAAATGCTGACAAGACACAAAAATTTGCTTTTGCCATGCGTCTGTAAGTGCACTTGGATGTTTTCATCTCCATGCATGCTTGTCATAAGAAAGATTATGGGACTGTGATGTTATTTTGAAGGCATTTAGTGAAAAGGGAAGGGTAACGGCATCTGAAAACTGTGAAAGCACAACCAAAACTATCAGACTGGCTTCTAAAACAGGGCTTTTCTTCAGTCCCTCTCAAGTTCCCACGTATCTCTATCACTTGGCACTTTGATGAGATACCTTTACAGTGTTTTTCGTATGAAGGCTGCAGACTCTGAAATGCAAAGAAAGGGGAAAATCTTGCTGCTGAGTGGGTGTAGCATAAATGGGACCTGACATAGTTTGAATCTTTGATCATAAATTTCTATTGTGGTGTAAGCCAAGCCTCCTCCCATATGCCCCCTGAAAGCACATTGCTTAGACTAAGTTGTTCCACTTAAGACTTTTTTTTTTTTAAAATAAGTCATGGTTCTAATATATTGACAGCATTTTCTTGTAGTTTTGTGTTGTCCTCAGGAAAGAAGGATTATTAAATATTACAAATGAAGTTGCACAGGAACCAGTCTCTACAGGATTAAGGGAGAGAATGACAGAAAGTCCGACCGTAAACCATTGCTAGAGCTTGCTTTGGAGGTGTGTCTCAACACAGAGAAGATATTCAAGGTCATAGTTCTCAGGGAGGCAAGAAACATAAACTCAAATCATAAAGGTAGTTTCCTTTATGATCAAATATTCTGAAATATTTGAAACATAAATGCAGTAGAGGAGATGGCTAAACTGGATCTATGATTTCCTTGGTTTTGTTTCACGAGCATCTGTAATAAAATTATCCTGATCATTGACAGAATAGATGGCTTAATTCACAACCTACGTCCTAATAGATATATTTGAAAGTACAAAGAATTTGGAAAGCTAAGTAAACCCAAACATGGATTTCTCAGAAACAGATTTTGTGCGATAAAGTAATTTTCATTCTATTACAAAACAATGAGTTTGTTAGGGAAAAAAAAGATAGGTGTTTCATTCTAATACAAGTTTCTACACAGTTTCCATGAAGCTTTGCTAAATGAATGTATTGGGTTTGCGTGGCGGGGTTTTGGTAGTGGGGGGCTACAGGGGCATCTTCTGTGAGAAGCTGTCAGAAGTTTCCCCTGTGTCTGATAGAGCCAAAGCCAGCTGGCTCCAAGATGGACCTGCCACAGGCCAAAGCAAAGCCCATCAGCAGTGGTGGTAGTACTTCTAGGATAATGCATTTAAGAAGGGGAAAAAGAACTGTACAACAGAGAGAGAAGTGAGAATATGAGAGAGAAACAGCTCTGCAGACACCCAGGTCAGTGTCGAAGAATGGGGAGGAGGTGCTCCAGGCACTGGAGCTGAGATTCTCCTGCAGCTTGTGGTGCAGAACATGGTGAGGCAGCTGTGCTCCTGCAGCCCATGGAGGTCCACAGTGGAGCTGATCATAGAATCATAGATGGTTTGGGTTGGAAGGGACCTTAAATACTATCTAGTTCCAACATGCCTGCCATGGGCAAGGAACCTTCCACTAGACCAGGTTGCTCAGAGCCCCGTCCAGCCTGGCTTTGAATGTCTCCAGGGATGGGGCATCCACAACTTCTCTGGGCAAGAATGGCCTACAAACATATGCATGGTTGAAGATGGGAGGGGTAAAGGAAAGGTGTTTAAACACCCTCATTATTCTACTCTGATTTGGTTGGCAATACATTAAGTTAATTTCCCTGAGTTAAGACTCTTCTGCCCATGACCGTTATCGGTGATTGAACTCTCCCTTTTCTTTGTCTTGACCCATATTTTCCCTCATCCCATCCAGCTGAGGAGCAAGAGGGATAGAGTGGCTTGGTGAGCACCAGCATCCAGCTAAGATTCAACCCATGGCAATGACCTAAAGAAATTTTCTCTTGGTGAAATTTCTAGATCTGTAAAACACTGATCACACTCAAACTCCGAAAGAAGTATATGAGATTCCCTATCAAATAAAGAGGAATTAAGTATTGATCCATTCTAGTTGCAGGTTTTTTCCCAGTATCTTTGTTAATGATTTGTATGAAGAAATATAAAATACATTTGTTAAACTTGCAGAGGATAAAAATTTAAGAGGACTGTGTGTACTCTGGAATACATTTTTAAAATACATCACTTTTTCACTTCAGGAAAGACTTGGATCAATTGCAACATATCCAGAGGAAAGCACGGAAAATTGTCAACATCTAGACTGAAGCATTTTCCACAAGGAAAACCTGAGAGAGTCATGTTTCAGAAAGAGAAGTGGAGATAGAAAAGAAATGTAACAGCAGTCTCCGGTTAAATAAAGGATTGCTTTAAGGAAGAAGGGAACAAACTGTTCTCCAGGCCTGCTAGAGATAGGACAAGAATGAGTGGCTTTAAATTATGCCAGGGGAGACTTAGGTTAGACTTTAGAAAACATCTCCTAATGATAAGGATAATTAAGCAATGAGTATATTACCTAGGATGTTACAGAATCCTCTTTAGAGATTTTTAAGGACAAAGAAAGATATCTGTCTGGAATGTTTTAAATATAATTTATATGCCTTGGGGGATGAAGGGATGGAGAGGACTAGACGGAACTATTTATTGAGTTCCCTGTCTTACTTTCCAATCTGCGTATCACTTCTGTAAGTTAGACCCAAGAAGGGCTCAGAACACACCTGTAGTTCTAGCTTTCACTCCGTTTCCGAAATTGACCATCTTGTACTTATTTCCTGTTGAATATTCTGGCTCCAGCTCAAAATGCAGAGAAAATCAGGGGTGCAAATGATTGTGTTTGAGTTCTAGGCTGACCAAAAATTTGAAATAAAACTGTATGTTAATAAAAAGGTATTAATCACAAGGAGGAAAACTGAAATATACTTGAGTTTGAGTGCTTGTAGTTATTGGCGGAATGTACAGTCCTGCATCACTCATACTGTAAATTTCTTGTATGGTTTTTATCACTGTATTGTCTGGATTCATCCAACAAGATTTGGCCAGATAAATGGTAGATACTTTCACTAAGCCTCATGTCCAGGCTCCTTCAGTATTCATTGAAGAAAGAGAAAAGCACCTCTGAGATATATATCTAAGACCAAAAAAATGCTTTTTTTTATGGGACACATGTCTCTCCTTTGAAAGCTTGGATGATTAACTTAGACAACTACTCTATAAACAGCTAGAGGTAAGCGACATGAATCCAGTCCTGAATATCAAATATATTGGCTTATCCTTACCAGGTGATTTATCATTTATTCTTCACTTCTGCTGTGTGTTTGATTTATGGAAAACTCATCCTAATACAAATTCCTGTAGTTGAAAGTAGCTTTCATATAGTATCTCCAGCAGTGTCTGGGGCTTTTGGGATCATAGCAAATCTTGGGAATGGGATCTATTCCTGTTTGAAAATTAATTGGACCAGAAAGAGAAGCAAATAAATTGTATTTTGGTAATGTGTGGTATATGATGCCCATCTTTGGAAAAGACCAATGTTCATCAGAGATGTGTTCTATACCTGGAGTCATAACAAATATATTGCATACGCTGTTTTCAAGTTTATTAACCTGTTAACTTGGTGATTCAGTATTCTCAGTCTGCTAGCCAGAGTAAAATACGGCCATAATATGTAAATATTACGTCCTCTTCATTGTAGAAAATTAATAAAAAGTTACTGCACAAAAGTTCCAAAATGAGAATTATTACTGGGATGCTGCTCTTTGGAGCAAGGAGCCACTTTGCTATCTGTCTCCTGGCAAGACCATCAGGAAAGATTGCCTATGCTTAGAGGGTTGGGGAAATGGTTTCCCAGAATGAAAAGGCTGCTAGAACATGAAAGTTATTGGAATTTAATTATATCACCATAATTGATCACTGAAATATTTTCTGATGAAAGCAAGCAAGCAAGCAAGGAAAAAAAAAGAAAACAAAAAAAAAAAGGAAACAAGCCAAAAAAGTGCATTCTGGCAGAAGAATAAGTCAAGACAATGCTCTTTTATCTCTTCAGTTTATTCTGAACATGCTGAAGAGATTTAGATATCAGATTTTACTTTTCATTTAAATTGAAATAAATAAAATCAAGTCATTGACTGCTGAAATGAAATTGGTTAGGGAAAAGCCTAGCTGAAGACAAATTTAAAAGCCTGAAAGGCAGGTGAAATTTTAAAATCAAAAAGACTACTCATGATTTCAGCTACTTGGGTGAAGGAAGGTTGTGTATAGGCTCCAGTTACAGCTATGTTGCTGTGAGTAGGAGGAATCCTGGGCTACAAATTGCCTGGTTTACACACTTCGGCCCCCAGAAGATACCTGACTGAAGAAGTACCAATCTCTCTCTAAACAGATACAGCACCAGGTGCACGTGCGATATTATTTTTGTATGGCTGATACGTTTTATGATGAAAAAATGCCTCTGGGGTGTGGAATGAGGGAAGAAGGCTTAAAAAATCTGAGATTTTGTTTGTAACGTACTTGGCTGTAGTATCAACTCCAATATGTAGATTTTTTGCAGTAGGCATCTCCAGCTCTGATTTTACAGGCAGCAAATAGCATAACTTTTCATTTTCATGTTTGTTTGGGGTTTTTCCCCCAACATTATAACTGTCTGTTATCTTTTCAGAAAAAAAAACCAAAACCTAGCAGTATCATCATAATTCCATCTGACCAGAGAACAGGAAAGCAAGGAGAGAAGGGATCAAGGAAACAAAATCTTTGCAGACTTGCCCTGTCTCTGTTTTGGTTCCAGTATATTGAGGTGGAATTGGTATTACTGGTCCTTAAGCAGTTGTTAATAGTATCTACATTTAAGCAGTGACCTACAAAAAGGAGTTGGCAGTCTTCTCATCCTGGGTCATTTGAGGAAAATTCCCCAGAATCTAGTGCCATAATAAGGAAAAAGAAGCCTGTTTTGCATATAATGTCCTTGCATTTGGGAAGGACTTCACCCATGTTTGCAGGCAGTTCTGTTGATGTTTTATTTTGCTCATAGATTTTCTAATTTAAAAAAAAAGAACAAAAAAGAAAATTCCGTGAAGTACCAGGAGCTGGTTGATACAAATTTCCAGGCTTCAAAGTTATGCCTGGGCACAACCATTTGTCTTTTTTGATAAAGGAGTTATATGCATTTCAAGGTTGAATTAGTTGATGAGGAAGGGTTACTATAAAAATTGGTGAGATCTTAGCTTACATTTATTTATTGGCATAGTCCTAAACATTGTCTTAAATAATGTTGTTTAGAAAAACATGGATTGTGCAGCTCAGCTAGCCTAGGGATTTTTTGGTTTGGTTTTATGCAACAAATAATATTTCACAATACATGGGAGGGAATGTATTCCAGAAAATGAATCATTCATCTGTCTGTAGCATAACTAAGGATAAAGAGCAGGTAAACAGAAAATAAATACCTTTTAGATAACAGCTATAATATTCATGTCTGCTGTCTTTACTTGGGCAAGCATCTTTCTAAAGATTAGGAATTTTGTTTGAATAGAAATGCTGCACTCAGTTTCTGAAAATCATTCCAGGTTAGTTTCAGGGGTTTGCCTTATAAAATGTTTGCAGAAACTAATTTTTTTTCACTGTCAGCTGTAGCCAATTATTTTGGACAAATAAGCATTCTCCGCAGCATGTCTAATTTTTATGCCAACTGAGCCTGTGAATGCCTTTATTCATTCTGTGTAAACTCCATCCTTGTCAGCCTGTTATATTAAAAATTGTTCCTGCACACCGAATAGATGACCATGCCACTGATCACTTGCATTGGGATTCTGAACTCTTCTGATGGAGAATATTGCACCGTATACTGTTTAGCTGTGTTGTGCTATATGTGAAAACCCTCATCTAAGTGCCAGCAACTGACTAGAAGCTACAGAAGCTTCAAAAGCCTAAACGAAGGCAGTTGCTAATGAAATGTGGCAAGACAAACCTTGATCCAAGATAGAAGAAAAGGTTTTCTATGTGTTTGTCTGATATTTGTCATGCTTTATGCTGGGATAAAATACCAGTTTGATCAAAACACATCTTAGTAAAGTTGTCCAAGTGAAGTAAGAAAGGAAGGAGGGGATGTCAATTGCTGTTACAAACACCCTTCATTCTGAATCAAAGAAAATGTTAATTAGTGTCAGAAAGCTGAATTAAGTAAATGTTGACTGCCTTGGTAGCAAAGATCAAGTCAAAGTTACAGTGTAAGTGAAGCAGGAACCCCCTGTAACATTGGAGTAGTTTTAATACATGTCTATATATGGAAATGAATAGGAAATGAAGCAAGAAATACAATGTTTGTGAAAGAATCTAGTCATGATTTGCAGAGATAATTACAGGCAAAAAGGAGATTGAATATAGCAACAGGAAAAGCAGAATAATTATGCAGCAATTAACAGGAAAGCTGTATGGTTCTTTGAAAAAATAACAGTCATCGGGTTAAAAATATATGCTGAGTACAGAAATGTTTTAATACTCAATACATTGAGTATTTGAATTCATTTCCTGCAGTAAAATACTGTTTCATAAAATAAATGTCTCATTTATGTTATAAAACATGTTCTGCATTTTACGTATTTATTAGAATTGTTAGTATTTTTATCTAAAATATGTCATCTGAATTGGAGGAGAAAACCTAATAAATGTTCATTTTGGAGTGCTGGTGCATAATGTCATAATGATAAGAAAATACAGATTTGAAGTTTAATATTTCAATGACTGCAAATGCCATAGGAGCCAGTAGAAAAGTAGCTACTCCTAGATTTGCAAGAAAATTACTTTCTGATATGTCCTAAAATTTTCCTATTCTCATAACACTATTGTCTATTTTTGTTTGACTGGAGGCAAACTCAGATTTCTGTTGTGTTGTAGGTCTTCTGATAATTGGTTAGTTAGAAACCACACACTCAAAAGTTCTCTTTTTGAGATATAACTTACAAAGGTTCCTCTTGAAATCTGTGGGAGTATCCTATAGTTGTTTTACAGGGAATCTGTCATGTAGTGGCACCTTTAAGTGCATTAAAATGACATCTGGAGATCACTGCACTCAGGCATGGGACCCTCTTGTTGAAGGGGGAAAGAGGCTACTACTGAGTTGCCATATCACTAAGGAAAATTTTAAAGAGGTGAAATCTTTGGTTTGAAGCTAGTGGGGAAAATCCTGCCAGATAATGAGTTAAAAACCACAAGACTTCCTGTTGTGGTTCTAGACAGGAGGACCTTCTCTGAATTGTGTCGTGTTACTGAGAAGCATACCTGTGCTTCAGTTCTTTTTGTCTTTTTTAAACATTGACTCTGGGTGTGAGGTGTACAATCCTCATGGCTTTAAACAAACTCACCAGTTGCTCTGGATAAAAAATAGGATAATACATGCTTCCTGCTTCAAGAGTTGGTTGAGCAAGTCACGATGAGGCTTGCAAGCTGTACTAAGTTATGTCACAATCTCCTTTACTGCCTGTACCGCACATTCCCAGTGAGAAAAAAAACAAGAGCAGGAAGAAGGTGAAGGGCCGGTGGGCCAGGGCAGCCTGAGGCTGCAGACAGAGAGCCTGCCCTGCATGTGCATGTGCAGAGCCCTGACAGGACACTGCCTTTCCCTTCTGTGGATGGCCTCAAAGACGAGAGGGGGGGCATGAAATACCAGTACTAATAAAGAGCAATAATCCTGCAGTAGCAACCGTTAATGCTTCTGTGGTGCCCTTCATTCATTGACCTCTAGTCTCTTTGCATACATTGATTCAAGCTCCACAGAATCTCTGAAATTGTCCAATATAATTTCTGTTCATACGTCTATACTGGCATATAAATGTGTATGTATAATTAAATGAAACAATTCTTGCTAAGAAACATTAAAAATTACTTGTTAAAAGTGTTGTTTAAAACCCCCAAGAAACCAAAACCAAAGCATTTGAATGCTTTTGTGGCATGCAAATACTTCCGCTGAATCAGTAGACTCAGATATTTTCTTTGCTGTGTCACGAATTGCCCAGATACAGAAATTGTACAAAACCAATATGAGAAGCTGAATGCTTGACTGGAAGAGTTTGTGTGTATGAATCATATGAAGATGACCCATAATGCTCACTCCCAGCATTCTGATCACAGCAAGAGCAAATTTTGTTGATTGCATACTGTGCGTTGATCCTGGCTAGCAGTATAGGTAGGAATACAAATATTCTCTTATTCCCTTCCCTGCAGGAGCAGATGTTAAGAGACATAATATTGATTAAGGACTATTCCTATTCAAAAAATGCAGTGATTGTGTTACTAGTGTATTGTATCCTTTTCTTTTAGGTTATTCAATACTTCAAGCTATTATGGAAAAAGCAGGACAAAATAGCTGGCAAGTCAGTGCCATCTGTGTGGAGAATTTTAACGATGCCAGCTACAGGCGACTTTTAGAAGATCTGGACCGAAGGCAAGAAAAGAAATTTGTAATAGACTGTGAAATAGAGAGGCTTCAGAATCTCTTAGAACAGGTAATACCTGCTTTTAATGTCACTGTGAGCACATTACTGAAACTCAAGATGAGATTGCATTTTGTTTATTTTCTGAATGGAAATGAAATTGCTTATTCTTTTCTTTTTTTCTTTTCCTTCGTGGGCCTATATTTGTGTGTCCACTTGCCTGCTCCATTTTCTTTTCACATATAATGCTTGTCTTAGCAGCCAGCCTGTCAGTGCGGTGAGCCCCTCCCTTCCGCCTCAGGAGCTCTGTGCCAGCAGTCAGGGCAGCCGCACGTTTGGTCCCACTTCACAGCACCTCCATGCCTGATACCTCTTGCATCAGGGTCAGAGGGCTGGCGCAACAACGTGGTGTTGCTGAACTGCCAATATGCTCTTAGTCTGTACCTTCATGGGGGTAAAGCTCAGTTTTGTTTGAGGGAAAAAAAAAATCTTGTTTAAATCCATTATTCTTTCTATTTGCAAAGTAGCATAGGTCATGTATTTCTAGCCATAAAATGCTTTTAAATTATTGTTACAAATATTTAAACTGATAGTTTTATCACCTTAGAGTATTTAGGAACATGAAGAACAGAATAAAAGTGCTGTTGACCTGGGAAGAGAGGTCAGGTTCTTCCAGTTACTCATGGAAAGCTGCTACTAGAGAAAGAAAATACTGGGTCACACAGACTGGCTTCTCTGGGTAGTATCTACACCAGTGTGTAAAGTGAATATCAAACCCTGCTGCTCTGATGCAGCAAATTTATCTCTATATAGTGTTCATGTGTAAGCTCTTTCTTAAATGATTGAAAAAATTAAATGATGCTTTGAAAGAAAAATTTTGTCAAATGACAGGAAAATAACTTATGGTTAACTATCTGCTTCTTGTATGAGCCCACATTTTACATTACTGTGGTGCAAGTTCACTGTTCAGTGCCTGCTGCTGCTGCTGCAGCAATTGCAGGCAATGAATGCCATCTGCTGGTGCTGGACCTTCTGCCGCCACACTGCTTCTCTTAGAAAATTTTGAGGATTTTGTTGCAAAACCATTCCTGATGCATCTGCCTCTGAAGTCGCTGAAAAGTGAAATGTCATTTGTGATACAGAAATGCATAAAATAGTACTTATAAATGCATAAAATAGTACTCATTGACATATATACATCAATTTTGCTTTCACTGGCAGAAGGTAAAGAGGGAAACTGAGAATTAATAGTGTGGCTGATACAACAAGGACTTCTCCTGTGACTGTTGCCAAGACAAGAACAGACAATGCCATATTGCTCCAGATATTCATTTGGGCATTATATTCTTTTTTATTCTGAATGCTATTATGTTTTAACACATACTTTCTATAGCTTATAATGAAATCCTCCCCCAGTCCAGCCTATATTATAGTAAAACAGAACACCCATGTGAGGGTCTTCTAAATTACATTCAGGAAAACAATTTCTCTCTCACCTCTGTGTGTGCACACTTTGTACCCGATTTCTTTTACGTGGCATGCAAATGTGACATAGAAAAAATATGTTCTATTACCATAAGTCTTGAAGTACACCCACCATCCTACGTAGGTGCACCTACTGACTATCCACTCAGTTTCAAAGGAAAATGAAGTCATTGAGTACATGTTTGGATCTCGCTGATCTCACGTGTACATTTTATTTGCATCCAGGAGCTGCTACTCATTTTCCTTCCAGATTGGCGCCTGCACAGCCAGTTCATACAGGTCCGGATTTTGCATGCCTAGAATAGTCAGTTAATGCAGGCAAGCCAAGTCATAAGAATGAAGCGTGTGGCCACAACAGACTGAATCAGACGTGGTGAATTTGTCTCACGCTTCTACGGGACAAGCCTGAAGGCTAATTGAGTCCTCTTCGTTAACTGCACAGGAAGGGTTGAGGGTAGGAGTTAACACCTAAGATGCAGCATATGTACATCACTTTCAGGAAGTGACTTATCTGGCTGCTGTCTAATTTGGGGTGGGATAAATTTCACCTGGGAAACAAACTTTTTTGTACTGTGCTTGTGTTTCTCCTAAGTGTATAAAACCTTTGCCCTTAAATCTCTGATAATGAAGTGAAAGAAACTGGCTTGTGGGCTTATGGATTTTTTCTTCTCTCAGTAGTGACTGTCTATATATATAATACAGACATATATATATTTACTCGATCTAATTAAATTGGAAGTCATATATCATGTGAATTCCCTTCTTACCCCATATGCCTGGAGGTTCTCTCTATCCTTCCAAAGGATGGTCACTGTACAAGCAGGAGTGGTATTACAGCCAATCTGGGGAAAGTATGCAGAAGAACTGCAGCTTTACTGTCCGTTGTGAAGGGCCTGGTCCTCCTAGGCTGGCTGACCCAAAAAGGGCCTGGTGTGCTGGCTTGGGGCTCCAGTATGACCTTCAAAGACCAAATGCTGCTTTAAGGATGGGCTGTCAGAAGCAGTCTCAGACATAGAAGTATTTAGTTTGCCAAAATAGGAATGAAGCTAAAAGAAATTAGCACAATGTAGAAAATGCAAAATAACAACCATTTTCAAATATCAGCCATTGACTTTTTCCTGTTGCATGGGGGCAGACATTGCCTGTAGCAGACAGGTAAGGTGACTTCACAGATGGACTAAAAGTTGGTCTGTTCTTCCCTGCATACACAGAGGAATTGATTAAGCTTCAGTGAGTCTAATTAACTCAACTTCTTTCCTGCCTAGTTCTCCTGTAATTGAGAGCCTAAGTTGTGACTATACTGTAATACTTCGCAATGTACAAGTAAATGTTCTGCAGAACATTTGGGAAAAGTAATTAAATCTCAGTAATGAGACCATAACTCAAAGTGCTTTGCCCTTAAATCTGTGCTAATGAAGCTAGAGAAACTGGCTTGTGGGCTTGTGGGTTTCTTCTCAGTTGACTGCCCATGTTCACACTTCACACTTCCACACATTCCACACATTCACACTTCTCATGACTGTGTACCTCAAGCAGTGAAGGCTGGAGATTTTTTCACTGGTGTGTTCAAGAAGTGAACTAATGTGCTCCTCCCCTGCCCACACCTGGTGCCCACTTACCTGACCTGCTGTGTTCTGCTCGCTGCCAGCAGAGAAAAACTGCACCTTGCTATTTCCTCACTTCTTGTACAACCTTAATGTCACCATTTCCTATTTATCTTTGTCTCCTATATTTCTTCATTTATAAGTTTTTCTCATTTATTTTCTGCTTTCTGTGTACCTTGGTGTGTGTAGAAGCTGCTTCCACACTTTGTACCTGAGATTTGTCTTGAGACAAAACTTCTCTCCTGGAACCCAGTGATATATCTGAATTCCAGACTCCCGCCACGCACAACCCAGGATGTGCATTTTTTATCATGTGATCTTCCTTTTAGGTTTTATGTTGTTCTGATGATTTGGGCAGGGCCAAGTCTGTATTCTTTTTATGGTGAAATACAGAGAAATGGAGTTTTCATTTCAGATTTCCATTCTAGAAAGGGACAGTAGGGCTGGCATTGCATTAAGTCCTGGAGATGGATTCAGCCTGCGCTCAAGGGTTTATATATGATTTGCTTGGATTGCCGTCTTCTGTCTTCATCTCAGCAAAGGATTTGGATCTTACCTCTCAAGGATATGCCAAGACTGTGATGGTTTTCTTAATAAAGTTGTGCTCCTCATCTTTGGTCGTGCTCACCCACACAAGACTGTGCAGTCTCCAGCAACTGGAGGTATTTGGGGTTATTGGAAACGTTTTGCTTGGGTTTGGTGTTAGTGCCAGTTGGCATGGCTCAACTCAAAGCCCTGTTAAAACATAACTCTGGAGCAAGACATCCATTTCTGCACTCATCAAAGAGCTGTTGCCCCTATCAGCAATAAGACAGACAATGTCTTCAGCCTACCTGAGTCAGCAGATCTCCACCTACACTTCATAATCTGCTGTAACTTAAGCATACAAGGTAATTTTAGCTCCTTTTCATCCTTTATTCGCAGCATGGTGAAAGAACACCCTACCTCCTCAACATCTTAGAACACCATAACCAGAAAAACCTTTTTGTTGCCTGGAAGTGAAACTCCTCCTTTACACTCCTCTGGCATACCTTGTCATCCTGCAATCCCAGGCTCCGTAAGACACCACACAAACACCAAGGCTATAGCCAGAAGTGTTTTCTTTCCTTGCCCACTTTAAGTGATGCACATGACTTGCCTTTGTAAAGGGCAAACAGGCCCTGACCCATTTTAATTGACCAGTGTGGTCCTGGTGTATGGCTGGGGGTGGTGTGGCTCTGAGCATGGACTGCTCCCTCCTTGTGGCCTCTCAGGGCAGTTTTGGCACAGCTGGTGCTTGAGACAGAGTTTAACACAAGGGGATCCAGTGCTTGACATGACTCTGCTGCTCAGCCACAGAAATAACCCAAACTCAGTGTGTTTCAGTTCTGAGCAGGAGTCCCAAAAGCAGCAAAAAGAAGATGGAAGGTTATTCTGTTCATAGCAGGGAGGTTAGAACTTGATAAACTTTAAGGTCCCTTCCAAGTCAAATCATTCTAGGATTCTGTGATCTTATGAAGATCTATTCCATTTCATCTTTCCACGTAGATTCCAGAAAATTTGTTTCCACGTTGGCGAAAGCACGTCTACACTTAATGATTGTAGAAAGCTTTCTATACTTAACAGAATGTGTTCTAGAACCTTGTAAGTAATCTCACTAAATCTGATTAAGGGTTTACTTACCTGGCCCTTTGTTTCATCTGTTCATATACAGCCATAATAAAAAAAGTTTTTAATTCAAAATGTAAAATATGATAGCCCTTTATTTGTATTGCTTAAGTGACTGGAAGCAGAGGCAAAGCCCCATTTTCCTACAGGCATGAAATTAGGGACTGTTTTTTACCATTGCCTTTACAGTTTGTCAGGACAAGATAGAAAAAGGGAGCTAAAACAAAGACACAGAAAGATAAAATGGTATCTCCAGAGTTTTAAGTAGCAGCTACTGCTTATATAGCAGAATGCATTTCTCGTGATTCATTTTCTGTCAAGGACCGTTATGTCCTTGTTTACCGACATCCCTTTCTTCACAACACTTTCAGCAGGTGGTCTTTTAAAAGCACAAAAATATTCTGTTTGAGTGAAAGGATGAAAGTCAGAGAGAGAGATGGAAAATTCTCTGCTTGTGTCTCTTCTTTACAAGCTGTGTTTCTAAAGTGCTCCCATGAATTTAATACAAAGAACTTTCTGCTTAAGATGAAATGAATGCTTGGAGCCCATTGTAACATGATTCAATTTCCTTCCAACTAATCCACTAACACTGGCAGCAAGCTGTACAGCATCTGAACAGTCCAGGCCAAAGGAGTCATTTGCCACATACGGCACAGCAAGAAACGCACAACTGTTCATTGAGAGTTTTGCTTCTTTTCTTACTCTTTATTTTTTTCTTCCTGCATTTTTAAAATAGTGTATCTGTTTGCATTTTTTGCTCATTCAGTGGAAATCAGAAGTCAAGTCAGCCTAGGACTGATGGGTATATCTACTAAAATTAGAAGATCATTACTTTAAGCTTATTACATATTTACTGGATTTCTATCTAAAATACAGAATCCACACATCAAAATAAATATGCCAACAAAAGAAACATGAGTTTATTTCTTACTGAGAAAGCTCAAACAAAGTTAATACCAGATACCTATTTAAGATGAAGTTATGAAACCCCAAAACAGGTTCCCTAGTCTAACAAAATTATTATTTTTTAATTTTTATTTTTTCCCACATTATTTTATTCACATTAGTATTAACTTATTGCTTAATTTGTAAAAGTACAATATGAAACAATCCAGAAACTTCATATAGCAGATTGAAGCAGTGTTTAGAATTACTAAAACAATTGATAGCCCTTTGGGTTTTTGTGAGCTTTGCTTTTCTCCTAGACCACTGGTTCCACAAGCACCATAAAATTTTTCTTCCCAGAAGTGCACTAAGAAAGAATTAGCAATTCCTATGGCTATTCAAGACATGTGTGGAAGGTATCAGTACCCATGTGCTGACTAGTAGCTGTCAGACAGGAGGTGTAGTGTCTGTGTGCTTCCTATCCTTTGGTGGCTAAAACATATGGGTCTCTGTTCTCCACCAAGGAGGCAGTATTAATAAGCACTGTACAGACTTAATTTTAGATGTCTTAGACAATGGCTTAGAGGCACTGTCTTCCTATCAAATATAGCTGAAATTGCCGAATGTGTTAAAAAATACTTTACTGGAAAATTGATAAACAGGCCTATAGACAGCTCAGTAGCACAAAAATGATTTCCTTAGGAAAGATGACTGAAAATTTAAAGACATTTAAAGAAAAGTCATGTTGCTCTCTCCTAAGTTGTACTTGCATTTAATTAAGTGGGAAACTTTGCCTTCAGTAAATACATGTCATAGATTTCTTTCGTTATTCCTTTGTTTGCTATTTTGCAAGCAATACTGAAGTGTAATAAAACAATGAAATTGTGGTCAGATTTGAAGAATATCACAGAAAATCATTTCAAAAACTTCAGTGAAAATGTGCTCTCTTGTTCAACCATTGTATTTTTTCATTTTACTTCTTCAGAATAACCCTAATTACTGGAGAAGCAGATTGTCATCTGCTCATACACAGCTGATCTCACAGCTATTTCTTACAGCTTGATCAGTGCTCAGAAATGTGTTCAGGTATACAATGCAGTCAATACTCCAAATAGATTTGATAATTAAGCTGAAAAGTGTATGATAAGAATCGTGTAGATAATGAGGGATAGTGTTATTACCTATAAATACTTCAGCCTTTTTCCTTTTGGTCTTTCAATATTTTTTTTCTTTTTGCTCTTAATCTATACCAAAAGGACATGTAAAATTATGTAAGGATGCTTTCAAAAGCATAAAGTGCTGAAATTGGAAGTTAACAGTTTTGTTCCCCCCTTTCTGTTTCTCCCAGAATTCTCACTGGGAGAATTCAGCACATACTATGCACTGCAGAGCAAATAAGGTACCAGAAGAAAAAGACTGGACTCTTAGAGCTCTGAGATTTGTTTTCAGACAGATTTTGGAGCTTGTTTTGAAATTCAGGCTGTGAAATCCTTACATGAACAGTTCTGTTCTACAGACAAAGTAACAGAATAATTGGGGTTGGAAGTCACCTCTGAAGATCATCTCCTGCTGCTCAAGCGGGCAAGCATAGATGAGGTTACTCATTCGGTCAAATTTTGAAAGCTTCCAAGGATGGAGATCCCACAACCCCTTTATTTTCTGTTTCTGTACTTGACTACCTCATAAAAAAATCCAAATTCCTCCTATCCAGCTGGAATTTCCTGTGTTGCAACCTGTGTCCTCTGGCTTTTGTCCCATTGTTGTGCACTTCCGGAAGGAGTCAAGTACCCTCTTCCCTACACCATCCCAATTGGTGTTTATACATATTGTTAAGATCTGCCTGAGGTTTTTCTTCTCCAGGCTGCTCCAGTCAGCTCTCTCAGCTTCTCCTCTTGTGGCAGATGCTTCAGTCACCTTTGTGGCGTTTCTCTGGACCTTCTTCAGTATGTGTGGGGAGCCAAGCACTGCACACGGCACTGCAGATGTGCCTCAGCAGAGCTGAGCAGAGGAGCAGGATCTCCTCCCTCGACCTGTTGACAATTCAGTCCAAGAGGCTGTTGGCTTCCTTTGCCATGAGGGTGCATGACTGGACTATGGGAAACTCAAACCAGAAGCCCGAGAGCTTTCTGGCAAAGCCTGTTCCTGTACAGGGTGCACCCAGCCTGTCCTGCCGTGTTTGGTGAGTCAGGCTGAGAGTCAAGCCATGAAGTAAGGCACAGATGCACACAGATGAGCTCCTTTGATTCACAGTACTCTCTTTACACACCTACAGACACCTCCTGAGACAGAAATACCTTATGAGTAGTGGACTGTGTACCATCTTGTATTGAATCTTGCAAACCTGTAATGTGCTTGCATCAGAAACAGACAGAAGGAATACCAGGGTGATCAGATCAACCTCTGTGCTACATCATGTGACCACGTGTAAAAAATCCTTCACTAAGCCAGGTAGCATGCTTCTCCAGCATTTTGGTTCTTCATTCTCTGCTACGAAGTACTCTTCCTTACTTCTTCCTTATTTCTGATAGCTCTCTCAGGCAGATTTTTACCAGAAATTCTGTTTAATTGTGTCTCCATATTGACCTTCATGTGAAGCTCACCAAAGCAAACTGAAAACACAAGCTAACTGTAATTGCATTTCCCTAGGACCTTTATGTGTACTTCTTTCTTAAAGAGAATATTGCTACTCCTAATTTCTGTTTTCTTGGGCGTTTCATTTGCAGTAGCATTACAGTGTTTGTTTTTGTACTTAGACAAACAGATATGTCCCTAAACACATCCCCATGGACATACACATAACTATATTCAGAAAATAAATGTTTCTCTTTTCTGCACAAATGGCAGTGGATTTGCTGTCTTCTTCCATCTGTAGTAGCTCCATCCAATCCCACTACCTCCATCTGATGAAGTTGAAACCTCAGCCAACCTGTATGTTCAAAGCCTTCCAATGTCCACTGTGAACAGCATTTTCTTCCAAATTTTGCATAGTGAATCAGTTTTGCTGCCAGAGATCATCCTTCTAGTTCCTGGTGTACCAAACAGTCTGAGTCCAGTGTTTTTTCCTGCTCCCTGCCCTCCTTAACCCATAAAAATTAAATGGGATGTTTCCCAGTAGATGGGCACTTTTCTCAGCTCTGGCAGTGCTCTCTATCATCAAGATCAAGCCTCACTGCTCATCCAGGGCTTATTTGCCTTTAAACACAGAGGTGAAAACTGTTATGCAGCATCTGGCACAGATTTAATGCTTCAGTGTACACAGCTGAACTGATACATAACGATAAAAAGAATGTACATTGTACTGTGCAATATTAAAAATTAGACATGGATGTAAAGTTGCCACAAAGTACTAGTATCATTAATCTTACCTTGTAAAAGTTGCAAGCCAATAAACTTTAGTTAATAACAGCTAACAATTCTTATTATAAAATAAATATAAATATAAAGCATAATAGAGAAGTAGCTGCACAGTGTCTTGAATGCTGTTCACAGCTGTCTGACTAACTCAGTTGTTCAATGTGTTGTTTGACATCGCTGATCCTCGGCTTTCTCAGCCTGAAAGAGCCTTGAGATATGTTGCTGAAAAATATCATGTATGTGTTTGCACTGAAAACCAAATCTCTCTGATAGGTAAAAGGGAGCGGGCTGTCACAGCAAGAATGATGATGATGATGATGATAATGATTATTATCATCAAAATGAAAGCAAATAAATGTGTGTGTGGAGAAAAGCATAGAAGCCAACATATTCATCTGTTCTTATGTTGTCACAGGAGTGCTAAACTTGAAAAAGCAACGTTTGCTGAATTTCTCTAAACTGATAGAGTTGTAAATTTGGCTGGTTTTAAAAACTTTTTTTTTTCTCATCTTAGTTTGCAGTGTGCCTACTAACTGAAGATAGCACTTGGCATTTTTGCAAATCCTATTTAGATCACTGGCATACTTAATTTAAGATGATAATATAGTACTTGAATAAATTGCAGCATAATACTGACAAGAAGGCAAAAATTAACCAGACACATGAATTAAACAGAGTACTAGCTCAAGCATTCTTGCACAGTTTCTTCTGCTTCCCTGTTTTTCATGAGCACAGAGGTGTGTTGGCACAAAGGATCACTAGTAAAACACAGATAAGTATTTCTCAGGACATGGCATGGCTTTTACATGTAGTTTAGTGGCGTAATGAAGATTTCTTTTTATCTTGTTTCAGAAATAGCATAGACTGTCTGCACTTTTCCCATATGTCTATTAGAGTTGCCTGAATAAAATGCAGGTTTAGTTCTGCTCCCACAGAACCATGGGAGCAAATTATTAGCCAAATAATTCGATATGTGCATGGCACACAGTATTTCGGGCTAGTAGCAACATTGTTGGACTTCATACTACTTCAGGGACAGAGTAGCAGCTCTCTGTGTATCTCAGTCCCAGAGGGAATGGAAGATTCATAAAGTGCCTTTTCTTCATTCTTTGCTCTCCATGCTTTTTTTTTTTACCCTGGAGGTCTATGGAGTTGCTTCTAAGCAGCACTGTAAAGTCAATGCAAACTGATAGTTCTGTTCCTTGAAGGAGCCAGCTGCCAGCACTGCCACCAGCAGTTTCCTCACCCCGCAGAGCCAGGAGAGGCTCTGCATAGGCTTATTTCTGTGAAGCAGCTGGGATTTTGCACACAGTATTAGTCCCACACTGCACAGTAATAAGAACGCATTTTGTTACTGCAGCGCACAACTGATGAGGTTTGGGCATAAGAAATAGGTTACATCAGTTACTGAAAGAGCAAGTAGGCAGTAGGAGACAAAGGATGAATACAAATGCTTCAAAGGATTTGTGATCTTCCTCTTACACCCTTCCTCTATTTCCTCACCTCCTTTTTCCCTACAAGTCTGCATATTCCATTTAGCTCTGAGTGAGCCTTTCACAGGAGCAGGCTTTGAATGCAAACAACCTTAGCAGCCGAAGGAAGCAACTAGCCCTGCTCAGGGCACTGGTTAATGACCTTTGAGCCACCTCTCCAGGTGTTCTTCCCCAGCAGCCTCCTACACTGCACAGAGCTCTGTCCTGCCAGCTGGTGGTGGGCACGGGGGCTGTGTGGGAAGCTTCCTTCGCTGCTCAGCCGTGCGAGGGGCGAGGTGCACACCCCTGTTCTGGCTCAGCACCTGTCTTCACAAGTGAAAAGGAGACACTACTGCTTCGTTTGTTGCCTTCTTTAGCGTCCTCTCTAGTGGCTGTCTGCCCTTTCCCCAACAACAATGCCCTTTTCTGAGTGCTAGTTGTTAAAATTAGGCTTGTTTCTCAATTGCTTTTTTTATGGCTTTGTAAAAGATTTATTCTGGCTTCAGAAATTGTATAAAATCCCACTTCGGTTGGGGTTTATATCATCACGATTTCTACTGCAATATTTCAGGTCAGGTCTCAATCTTCTGTCTTTAACAAGTCTCCACACTTTTTATATTGTGTTAGACAGACTTCATTTTATTGCAGGTCTTCTTTTTCTTAAGGCAGTGAATTGTGACACAATAGCAAAGAGGAAAACCTTTGTTAAAGTCCAATTGGTAATGCACAGCTCTCACCCTTTGAAGAGATTTAACTGAAAATAAGTCCTTTTCACTCCAGCTGCACTGACCTCCATGTTCTGGAAATCATAACGAGGGACATTTAATGCTACAGAAGTTAAGCTTTCTTTTAAAATTAGTTTTATGCAATATCCATTTCACAGTAGTAGAGAACAGAGGATGACTTGGGGCCAGATTCTCTGTTCAGGTTCTGGTGCAAGTTTGCAAATGGTTTTATCAAAGTCAGTGAACTTGCCACTGACAGGAAGAAAAAAGAAAATAATCAAAGCAGACACTGGTAGCCCTTCTTTTCAATAGTAGAACAGTTTCTGAATTTCCTAGGCTATGCTATTGTTCAGGTAAATGGAAAGAACAGTGTTGTATGATAAAGTCACAAAGTTCAGAGTTCTGTCTGAAGCCTGAGCTGGATCTCACTGGCCCTGCTCTTACCATGCTTTAAAGTCAGTGGTGTAATTCTAGTTACTCTTGGTTACCACCAGAAGTCTGAAATCAGAATAAGGCATTTTCATAATTGTGGTAGGGTAGATCAGCAAATAAACATTTTCACAATGCACTGGTCTTCTATTTAGTTTCTTATATGTATATGCATTTGGTGATGTGATTAGAGCCTAAGGCTGATTTGGGTTTATTTGAAGTTCACATTTCTGCAGACACTTACATAAACAGTAATATTTGGGGGAAAAAAACCCCAAAATTGTGTTAGATTCTGAAATAAACTTGATAGCCTAATAGCCTTAATATCTCACTTTTTAAAAAAATTCTGTTGCATTTACAGAAATGAGGCATTCACTAATAATGTGACAACAGGATAATATATGGAATGACTGTTGTCTTTCCTGTTAACAGTAATTTGGGAAGTAGATTGTACTTTCTTATTCATTCTTCTTAATACTGATGATTATTTAATAATTTCTTCAGTTTTACAAGTAAGAGTATAAAAAGCTCCAATTCTATGTACTAGTCACTTTGGTCATTGAATTAAAACATGCAAATCAACATACAAAGGCCAGTGAGGCATCCTGCTTTCACCTGCTCTCAGCCTTCACCAAAGAAGTCAAAGTTAACCCTTCCCAGCACTTTCTTCCAAAAATCTACCTGAGCAAACTGAGGTCACCTTAAGCTCTCACTGTGGCAAAAGCCAGGTGCACTCTGTGTATGTGGCGTTTAAGTCAGAGTGGGTGTGTAGAGCAAAACCAAATGTTTAGAATGTGTAAGTGAAGAAGTACTACATAGCACACAAGTACTTTTGTACATAGTATGTAAGTCCTGCATAGTATGCAAGTCCCAGGTTGCTGGCACTAGGACAGTTTTGAACCAGAGCATCCTGAAGCAATGAAAAGCACAGTTACACATACGGGGGATCCTTCCCGACCTACCATGACCCTGACCTACTGTATCAGCAGTTTCGTGGTGTTTCACTGCTTATGTGACTGGCACAGCCCATCTTTGATGCCTAGACCTGCCAGGTTTTGCAACTGGCCACGGTGAATGCTGTGTCAAGCTCCCTGACAGAGCCACCAAAGGTCCCTGTGATGGCACTGCCCTCTCTTCAAGGGTTGTGCTTTTGAAATGAAGGCGGTTCTCACTGCTCAGCCTTGTGGTGCATGAATCTGCTGCCTGCCCCACCCTGAGGTGCTCAGGGCCTGTCTAAGAAAGTGCGGCCCAGAGGCACACACAGTATCTTAGCTGGTGTCAGTAACATGGGTTTTTTTGCAGTGAATCTCCTGATTCCTGAGTTTCACATCTAGGTTGGACTTAAAATACATGAACTGGTTTTCCTCTGGATGATGCCAAGGGAGATGTGCCAAGAAGCACCCCTGAAGTCTAGTGTGAGTTCAGTCTAGTGATCAGGTAAATCCCTGAAACATGTGCTGTGGATGCCAGCTCCTAGCACCAACACTTTCACTGCACAGGTCTTACCCTACCAACTGCCTTACTTGCAAATGTAGATGTTAGACTATACTGCTCTACCCTCTCTCTGGACTGTGACTGAACTTGGATGTTCTGTCTGAATTCAGGGGTGCACAAGGGAGTACCTGAGGTTTTAAGGTGTCCCCAGACTTAATTATCTTCTATAGCAAAAGCTTTCGGGAGCACTCTCTCATCTGTCAAAATCATGGACCTGTTTTTGGTTCTGGGTAATATCTATTCTTACATGTATGGAGTGGTTGAGGTCTCATCTCTCAAAATTCTAATCACTGCTAACCAGTTGAAGAATAGAGAAGGAAAGTGTGAGAGTTTGCGTTCCACACTGAGAAGCTATCAAATTCCTTCCTGTGTTTCAAAGAGACTTAAGTTCATTGCATCACTGTATGTCAGGGCAGAACTGCAGAGTGAGAAAGGTGGTTCTTCAGATAGCAAGAATTCATATCCTGTTTTGTACATCATTACCTGCATCTTTGAGTATTTGAGAAGGAAAGGTGACTTCATGTGTATTTTGGATATCTGAAACTATGAGATACTCACAGAAAGATATTTCACTAAACAGGCACTTTTTCCCTAAATCATAACCAATTCCTGGTTTTCAAACTGTGTGTGATCAATAACTATAATGCTTTTCAAATTCAAAATCAGAATTGTATCCAATCTTGATTAAAATACAAGCCATCATTTATCTTTTCTCTCTCCATAATCAACATTTTTAGGGTGAAATTCATCTCAGTTAACATTAGGGATATAAACTGCAGGTGTCTACATCAGAGCTAATCACCATCAACTCTTTTTCTAGTCAGTGCAGAAAAATAGGCACTTTCAGGGCACAAGCTGTCTAATTAGTTTTACACATATGCTTTAGAATAAGATGAATCAGTCCATAAAGTGCCTGCTCTTTCCTCTGACTGTAAGGGAAGTTAAGACAACCACATGATACATAAATGTGTACTTTTATCACTTACTCGAAGAAACAAGTTTTGAGAGAGTACAATAAAAACATCAATTTCCTTTTCTTTCAAAAATATTATGTGTTATTCACATCAAATCGAGGAATTCTGGGGTGGTATCTACATGCATTTCCTAGGAACAAGCACAGAAGTAAATCTCAAAAGAGCTGCACTGATTTGCCCAAACTGAGGGTTTGATACACAAATATCATGTCACATACATCGCCTGTGCGAACCTCATGAAGTTCAGCCAAGCCAAATGCAAGGTCCTACAGCAGGGACAGGTGTTTGTGGAAACACAAATGCAGACTGGGTGGTGAATAGATTAAGAACAGATGTGAGGGGAAAGACTTGGAAGTGTTGGAACTACATGATCTTTAAGGTCTCTTCCAATCCAGACGATTCTATGATTCTGTGATCTTAAATCATGTCAGACCACTTACCAACTTTCAAGCTGTGATCCTGTATTTATTTAAAAATGTGAAATTTTAACCTGTATGAATTTCCCTCTAGTGGGGAGGCCAATATTTTCATTACCATGTACTGCTGAATGAATACAAATGTATAAGCATTATTGGTGTCAGGGATCATATCCCTTTTGAAGCCATTGAATCAGCTGGATTTGAAACTTTTTATTATATGCCAAAAAAATTGGCTTGACTGTATCCTCCTCACATGTGTTGAGTTGGTAATGGGGAAAAAGACTTCTCCCTCTCTGCCATCCACAATAAAATGGTAGAAATTATATTTAATTACTGATCTTAATGGGAGTTTTATTTAGCCTAGAATTCATTTATATGAAGGGTAACAATCTGATCATGGCTTGGGAGGTGGCTTGGGGATTTTTTAGGTTTATATTTTGCTTTTTAAATACAAACCTTTTAGCTACAGACTCTACATATGAAGTAGAGTTTGGGAAACAAGCAAAAGGATAAAAGACAAATTGCTCATTTACTTTATTACTTTAAAACAATGAAATTAAAACAGTTCTGATGACATGCCAAATTTCTTGTATTTTCCCTTCCACTCTGCTGTAAAAGGGAATTGATTTACTGAATGATAGATTTGGGAATCAAGCATTTCCAAGTCTTAATCCAGATTTAGATGCTGGATCCTTGGATGTCTGGTCAAATTATTTAGTCCTTCATCAGTTTGTCCTCATCTCTAAAATGTGTTTTTATTTACTTTTTACGGCACTGGGAAAAGGGGCTGCAAGGCTTAGTGAATGTTTGTTCTGTCTTTTGAACATGAGGTGTGATCCCTAAAGGCAGAAAGTTGTCAATTCTTCAGGTAGAGTCTAGAGCTAAGATTTCAAAGCAGGAAAGGAGATAGATCCTTCATGGAAAACTTTTGCTCGTGTCTTATCTGTTTGTCTGGTGGGACGCAAAAATGCTATATGGAGATGAGTACGTGAGGAGGAAAAACCCCACATATTTGGGCTGCATGCAGACTTTTTCTAAATGAGTGACAGACTATCAACAATAAGAGTTCAAAGGACTGAACTGTTAAATGCAAGCTGCATGTTACAGGTAGTACTGTTAGTTTCTTTAGTAAAAGCAGCTTTAATCTGCAATGTGTCTATTATCACCATTTTCTACTGACAAAGTATTACCTCATTTTTTTGTTTTCAGCACATTAAATAAGTCATTCCATCATAGAAATTGCAATAATATTAATACAAGGTGCAGGCCGACATAGTGTTTGTCTAAAACCTGGGTTGATCTTGGCATATCAGGACATGTAGCAGCTGCACATCATGGCTGTTGCCTTTTTGCATCACTTGATGCTATATTTTGGTTAAACACTCAAAGGCAGCCTCACTGTTCCTGCTCTGTCCTTGCTAATGCCCATTCCTAAAGCCTTTAGCGTTTTTCTAAGAGCTGAATAACACTCTTAGTACTTGACCACTTCAAGAGCAAACAGCTTTGATCCCAAGAGATGAAACCCCAGTTTCATTCATAAATTCTGCACTTATTTCAAAGGAAAAAATACATCAGCGGGTAGGCTTTCTTGCTAATGTGTGATCTTCTCCTTCTGAATTTGTATCAAATAGATAATTGCTCTATTTGATAAAATAGTACACTACAGTAACATTTTCAATACAGAAGACACTCAGATTACCAGTTCATTACTTTGCTTACTGTAATTTTAACTTTTTCATATGATTAAGCCTGTGGAAAGCTATGTTATGGGAGAAAGACTCTCAACATTATATTACTGGTGCTGTATATTTCAGAGTTTATATCTAGTTTTCTATGAAAACACCTTTATAAAGAAAACTCTATGACATTGTTTTTCCTTTTTTTTTCTTATTTGTCTCCCACAGATTGTGAGCGTGGGAAAGCATGTTAAAGGATACCATTATATTGTTGCCAATCTGGTAAGATACTTTTCTAGAATTATACCCCTGCTCGGTAAGTGAAACACTCAGTTTTATTTTGAAGTTATAGCACTTCACACAACATTTCCCATTTGTCTCTAATAAGTGGTTGTACATAATACAGTTTTTATGATGTGTAAAAGAACTTGGGTTTCTTGTTACAGCCAACTAGATATGAAGGACACAATAATATACTCCTAAATTTTGTCAAAGTCACTGTAGGAGAAAGAACTGATAAGTGTATCTTGAGACTGAATTAGAATTTACAGAACTACGCTGTGACTTTTAACTCATCTTTTTATTATTAGTAACAGAACAATTCTAGAGGTAACTTTCATGCATTCTCCAGGGAACATTCATTTTCTGGTAAGATCAGCTATTTCCAGTCAAATTACTAGTTCAGTATTTTCACTGTAAGTCTAAACTGGACATTCACAGAGATAATGTTCAGAAGAGGGCAAAGGAAGCATAAATGCAGTATTTTATTATTAAAATGACTCATTCTTTAAGCCAAAATACCTGCCTGGCAAAGCACAGTGAATGTAGGACAGAGTCTAATGTATGCTTTAAACTGTTTTCTTTCTACTCTCCCTCAAGGAATTTTAGTTGACATGAAGTATTTTATTGTGCTTTGCTGTACTTGTACCTTAACTTACGATCACTTCAGATTATTTTCAAAGCCTCAGGTGTTTCAAATGAGATGTCTATTCTCTTAGGTCGTACAAATTAGATTTTTCAGTATTACAATTTTATAGTTCCCCAAGTAATTTTTCTTATGCAAAATAGTTGCTGTAAACAAGGAACTGGATGTTGCAGTGAGCTGCTAGTGAGGTGCAGTGGAGACAGGCACATCTAATCTACTTCAGCAGGGGCGCACTTTGTTATCTCCTGTCTGCTCAATTATGTGGGCAATATGACTTCCTGAGGCGTCATCTTTTATATTTACTGTCACTATCCCTTAGGACATGAATCAAATCTCTGTCCTTAACAGGTGTTTTTCCCCTGGGGTATTGTGTCAGTACCCCACCAATTTTTTTTCTGAAGCTTTCTAAATTAAGTGAAATATACATTTCTGTTTTCACTGATAAATGCCAATCAGAGGAATTTAAGAAAATAAAAATAAGATACCTCGGAGCTAGCCTTATAAACAGCAGCTAGAGAAGGAGCAGAAAGATTTACGCTTGCTTCTTAACACTTTAGCAGTTTGTATTATGCAGTTTATTGAAGTTCAGTTCTGTCTCTAAAGGCAAATTTTAGCAAAGAATTTGTTCTTTATATGTGCTGGACAGATTAGCCAGAGAAACTTATAGGTCAGGATGTATATGTACTTTATCTTCTCTTTCAGTGTTGGGGTTCACCCTAGGTTTTCAATATATAGCAGATCTGAGAGCTACCACAATCCTATTTCACAGAAGTGTTATTGTGATGTTATTTTCCGTGCACTAACAGAGGGATCCTCGTGCTGCCTCTGCCATCTAATGTCTATATATTATCTTATTATCTCAGACATTTTCAGCCTAAACAATGAATCCTGGAATAAATGTATTTACAGAATAGTGTTGTTCATTTTTCAAACATGCAAAAACAGAGGGATGCATTTTTTTTAAGCACTAGTACAGTGCTTATTCAAATCTGCCAACTTTGATGGAAATTGGATTAAGCCTTTAATATTCTTCAGGCACTTTTCAGTTGATTTGCTAAAGGCATTTCTTCAAAAACTGTCTTCCATTTCCAATGTGTTTCTTAGCTGTCAAGACCACCCTAGCAATAATGTAGCAGATTTATTTCTTGGGGTTTTTTCTTTATTACACAAATGGAAGTTATGAACGAAGGTTCAACATTATTCTCTGGTTTTAAATTTTGCCTTCTAATGGAATCCTGCTGTTATGCATTCTTTATTCTGCCATGCTGACCTAGAACAGATTGGACCCAGAGTGGTGTAGGAGGGCAAACCAAATCTTGAATTGATTTTCTAGGGATTCAAAGATATTTCTCTGGAGAGATTTATGCATGGAGGAGCCAACGTGACTGGATTTCAGCTAGTGGATTTCAGCACCCCAATGGTAACTAAGCTGATGCAGCGCTGGAAGAAGCTGGACCAGAGAGAATACCCAGGATCTGAGACCCCACCAAAGGTACTCCCTGATCTGAAGCACTACCAGAGATACTACTCGAGTGCTCTAATTTGTGATTAACATTGTTGAATATGTTAATGAAGACCTCAATATTTATGCAGAGAAGACAGTTGATCTTACTATTACTGGCAACTAATCATGCCTAGCCTTACGTTTGTATGATGGAAACAAAAACCGCAACATGTTTTGCTGATGCATTTAAATGTCCTTTGTCACTTACTCTCCAACTTCACCACTTTACCGACAGCAATTAAAGGTCAAATGCTTAACTGACAACTTAATTTCAATAAAATTTGCATTAATTAGTCTAATTATCTTGGTTTACTTAGAGTGTAGATCTTTCTGACAGCTGAATTCTTCTGTATGAGATATTACTGTAACTGTAAATTTGCTACCTTTAAATGTTCATATGGAGTTTCCTCTGGAATTTCTCCACCTCAAAATCTGGTGTAGCAATCACTTTCAGGCGTGACTTTAAAGTGAGATCTCATCCCAGCATTCGTCTATCTTGATCCTTCACAGATTGATAACAAAATACTTATCTTAGATATAATTTTCCTGGCAAGCAAATCACAGCATAGCTATAAATATGGCTTCATCAAAGTTGTTCTGTTATTACATGCACTAGTGCATATCAGACCTGGTTGAAAATGGGCCCCTTTTGCTGGGCACTACGCAAAGGTAAGCAATCAGCACTCCCTTGGCTGAGAGACTGGTAGGTTGGCAAAGTCTAAAGAAAGCCTCAACATGGGTATTACAAGGCATAGCTACATAATTCAGTGAAACTCCAGAAATTTATGTTCTAGAGAAAAAAACGAAACCAAAACAAGGATGCTGTGGGCTATGGAATGCAGCTATCCCCGGTTACTGGACTCCTTGCCACAAAAACAGGGTTATGCTGTCTCCTTCTAAGAAGTCAGCATGATTACGCATTGGTTCACAATTTGGATCACACATAATTCATCTAGGGATAAACAAAATTTGATATTATAAAGATAAATCATGTCTCAAAGACCTTATAATCTGCAAGACAAAGGAAAGGAAGGAAATTAGACTTGTATAATGGAATTTAAACTTTGGAAGTTACAGGGCATATCAATAGCAGCCCTGGGCATGTGAACAACTTTTCCTGACGCAGTGTTTTTATGAGAGGACCATAGTGGGAAAACACCCCTTTGTTTATGTGGCTCCAGGCTAACATCTGCTGAAGACTTGCTCTCCACGTTTCATTTGGTATGTTACCAGCCTAAAGCAGTTACTGCCGTTAGTGTCGAAACACGGAGTGCTCAGTGTACATATCAGGCAGAGAGCCAACACAGGTTTTCCAATAGGAAGAACCTAGTCTGGATCATTCTTAACAATTCCAGTAGCCTGGTTGTCTTCTCTTAAGCTGTGCATTTTTTCAGTTATGTTTTCTAAGTCAGTTACTGTTTCTTTCTTTTCTTTTGAGTAAGTTGGGTGAATGGGGATATTTCCTATTGTATAAGACAAATGGACAAAAAACAAGACTTGAATATCTTCAGTTTAATTTGTTTCTTTTATTAATTCTTTAGGTGCAGATTTTCCTACCCTTAAGAAATACAATTTTAGAGCTGCAGCTACTGAAATGTCCTGCTTCTAAATGTCCCTTAGACAAAATTGTTTCTGATTTTGAGGAGAGCTGTTTTCTAAATGAAGGTGGAGAAACCACTGCATAATGAATCAAACTAGAATTATCTGAAACAGCTGATTCTTTTAAAGACGTGCCTACTCTGAAGTGGTGTGTTTGTCCATCTGTTTAGTATACATCTGCATTGACATATGATGGAGTACTTGTGATGGCTGAAACTTTCCGTAATCTTAGAAGACAGAAAATTGATATTTCAAGGAGAGGAAATGCTGGTGATTGTCTTGCCAACCCGGCAGCCCCATGGGGTCAAGGAATTGATATGGAGAGGACATTGAAACAGGTAAGGGGAGACTTTATTCTAGTGGTACTTTAGAATATTGGATACCAGTTGCACACTATGTGACTTGGAAGGTATTATGCACAAGGGTAGTAATAGGAGAGGGGAAATTATTTTTTTAGTAGGCATTTGGAAATAGCTTGGGCTGCTCAGATTGTTCTGATTTGTAACTTGGAATGAAGGCAGAGGGGAACTACTACTATTTGAAGGTACTGCTAGTTCTTTTGAGATAGTTGGAACTTCATCCACTGAACTGGTGAGCTCATTTGTTACTATTGCAAATAACCTGGCTGTGCAGATATTGTCATTTAAGGAAAAAGGTATAGCCATATAATACAACCTTTCAAACATGTTTCTGTCATCTTCAATAAAAATAGACTTCTCCCAGGGAAATCACATAGGTAGTGGGGGTTTTTTTCTTTAAAAAGAAACAACCCAGAGCTATTGTTCTCTGATGTCAGGATTTTGAATTCTTGATGAATATGGATGCCTAGAAAGTTCCAGATCTCTGTCAAGATGATTTAGCCTTTCCTTTGAATGGGACAGTAAGAAAATAAAAATCCTGCAGTAGAATTTAAATCATTGCAAATGAGGAGGCTCCACTCAGGAGAAACTGCTGAGGAGAAGTGACTGCTGACAGAGCTGGCAGCTCTGTGCCTGGAAGCCAAGGTTTCAGTCCTGGAGAAAAATTAGCAGAGATAGAAATGGACAGAGGGAAAGAGTGATTTAAATCCACATCGTGACTCCTAGGGAGTGAAATAAAGCATTTTGTATGCTTCACATATTCTGCGCAGATGCACAGATCTGTAACAATTGAGAGAAACATTAAGTCAGGCTTCTGTGTTTGAGCGGAGAGCATGAGCCTTCAAATTCAGCCAAAGAGATTTTCATGGCCAGATCTTGATACGGTCTAAGACAGCAGCAATATGGCCATGGCTTCTTTGGGACAAGGACCACAGCTTGGGTATCCTTCTGTGACAAAGTAAAGCACTGAGAGAAAAAAAAAAAAGTATTCTGGTTTCAACTGAGGCACAGGTGGAAAACTGCCACAGCCAGTCTTATGGCTTCACATCTGTCCTTCACTCTGATGCTTTGGAAACACTCTTTGCAAGTGCTATGCATGTCACCCATCTTCTGTGATAGTAAACTGCTTTGCTGGGGCCAAGGTTGTTCTCAAGTTTACCTTGATGAGCAGTATATACGCAGTTTGTACATTTAATCCACTGGAGTGGGAGATAAAAAGATACATGATACAGGCCAAACATCCTTTAGGTTTTTTCATATGACTATAGCTACTCTGCAGGAGAGATGAGAATGGTAAAAAATGTACTTCTCTTTAGAACCTGCAGCTGGAAGGTGTTGAGCTGCACACGGTGAAAGAAGAGAAGGTCCATTGTGTGTCTTTGTTAGCAGCTAGATACAGACATATCTATGCCTGTTCTGAGCGTGGTTTGACAGGAAAAAAGAATATAAAGTAGCCAACTTTATTGCTTTATACTGTTCTATAGTAGTGTTGTTATGGTAATCTAAGGACGCAGCCAGGATAACTTGCGCTGCTCTGTGACATTTGAAATAAAGACTATAACACTGGATCTTCATGACG
The DNA here is from genome assembly GCA_013400975.1 of Atrichornis clamosus. Classification (NCBI taxonomy): domain Eukaryota; kingdom Metazoa; phylum Chordata; class Aves; order Passeriformes; family Menuridae; genus Atrichornis; species Atrichornis clamosus. The sequence continues at coordinate 137,534 of WBMZ01009670.1, read as the reverse complement.
CTTTTTCTTCCATTTGTAGGTTCGAATACAAGGTTTGACCGGAAACGTTCAGTTTGACCACTACGGTCGCAGAGTCAACTACACCATGGATGTCTTTGAGCTGAAAAACACAGGCCCTCGGAAGGTATCTGCTGGCAATGTTTCCTTTCCTCTTATCGTATAAATGAGTTATGTTTGATGAAGTGGTTATGCAAACTTACATTAAAGTAGACTCTGTGGTTTTGAAAGATGTAATACATTAAATATGTGGATATTTCTGATGAAAGTAGTTTTAAGCTGCGTTTTCTACTAGATGCTATTATTCAGTGCCACAAATTGGGGAACATGAAAACAAGTGTGCATCTTGGAGTGGTGGGATGTCAGTCAGTCAAGCATACTAATGAAAACCAGCTGGATGACATGTTGCTAGGCTGCTGGGTGATGGAAAATAGTCAGAATTCTGAATAGTAGGTATTTCTTGTATCTTATCCAACAATTTCTGTCTTGAAAATTACTGGCATTTTTTAAGCAGGTTGACTTGTACGTTCTGTGTAAACGTAAATCATAGGCTGTAAGTAACATAGGACTTTTAAGGGTGAAAGGACAGAACAGGACAGATGAGGAAGAGAGAATGCCCTGAACTCTTACATTTTCTGAAATTAATTGCAGTATCTAACCCTGTGTGCTTGGTTGGTTGCACATTAATACACGTCTAAGCAGATCCTCCATATCTGAATGCTCATTATAACTCAGCCCAATCACTTCTAAAAGATGAGTCTGGGTACTTTGTTGACCCTTTCTCTTCTGTGCTGTAATTGGTCCATTTATCGTACCATAAAACAAATAAAACATGTATAAATAAAATGTACTCACGCTCAAGGATTTTATTTCTTTTGGAGTCACTGTGGCCTGTTTTGTTTGTGAGGTCATCAGAACAAGAGAAGAGGGCAGGTGATCGTGAGTAGGAGATAAATGGCTGCTTAAGCAGGGCCAAAGCAATCAAAACTGAATTAAATGGTCCTCTGCTGTTGGGCCAGAGGTGACAAGCACAGTAAATAGTACCACAGGTGAACTGTGTGTCCAGTGTTAAACTGCAGACCCAGAGCAGGATTACACACTTGGATGAAAAAATTGCCAATATATTGCAGAATAAAGCTGTAGACCAAAGCAGGGCATGTGCCTGTGTGTAAGGCCTATTGGTGCAGTTGTCTGTTGAAAGTATGACAGGTGGCTGAAGAATAAATTGAGAAAGGTGAGTTTGTCTTCCCTCTCCTGGGAAGTCCACTGTCTTCTGCCAGGCAGTGTGTCTTGGTACCAGTCCTGCTTCCTTCCTGGCTCCGTGCGGCGCCGTTGGCAGCAGAAGGATATATGGGTGGCTGGGGTGCATTGAAGGCAAATGGCGAAATACGTCTGTTCCATCCTCTGTTCCCAGTTGTACAGGAGGGAAGGCAAGGGGCAAGAGATGGGTTTAATTAGGCCACAACTTCAGTAACTCATTAGGGAATTTGCTTGTCAGCAAACTTTTGGAAAGGGGTGGTGTTTCAGTCTTTGTCGCCTGTTTTGGGAGAGGTGTCTGTCTTCAGGGATATCCCCATCCTCTCTTCTTGCCTGCAGTTTAAGGGGAGGGTGGTTGCAAATAGAGGAGCCCTGTCTGTACTGCGCTAGAAACCCAAGGTGCTTTTCTTACCTTTCAGTCACGACTCCCTGCCACTCTTAAGTCATTACCTGTATTTGCTATAGCAGGTCGGAACACCTTTGACAGATCTGACTACTCACAAGAATTTATTTCTCACGTATTAGAGAGTGCTTTATATGTGATCATTGGACCAATTCTGTGGTCCAGCCTGACAAATCCTGTATAATACGTGAGAAATGACTCAATTGAACTAAGAGGCCTTCACTTTTAATGTCTTCTTCTCATGTCCAACATAACATGACTTATGAGTCACCCAGCTCTATCTTTTCAAAACTGCCTTTCCAGTCAGAGTAATGGATGGCTCTAATCTTTACAAAAGATTAGAGTTTTTGTTGCCCACAGCTTTTAAGTATGTGAACAAACTGTTAGAAAATGGCACAGCTAGACAGAGGCAGACGTCCGTATAGTTTAGTAAAAAGGGAAACATTAACCAGTGCTCATGTTAGTTTCATTTATGCAGCATTTTTTACTTGGCTCTTATCCGCAGATCAATAACAAAACCTGCTGGTGAGGGGAAGGGGTGTGAGGACATGGAATGGAATGGCTCCTGTGACTGGATTGTTGTGATCAAGCGATACAAGCTTGTCATTGGTGCCCAGGGACTGGACTAGAGGCTGTGAGCACAAACTGAAACACAGGAGGTTCCTTCTGAACATTAGGAAATATTTTTTTACTCTGAGTGACCATTCACTGGCAAAGGTTGTGCAGAGAGGTTGTAAAGCTTCATCCTTGGAGATACTCAAATGCCACCCAGACACAGTCCTGGCCAGCTGGCTTTAGGTTGAACTGAGGGGTTTGACCAAGTGACTTCCAGAGGTCCCTTCCCAGCACAGTCATTGTGTGATTGTGTCATTCACCATGCATCCTATCAACAAAATTTTAAAAAAAATTGAAAAGAAAAAGTAAACAAAGCATATACATTACATGTACATGCACAAGACCGTCTAAGATTTGGCTTCTATAGTCCAACTTGGACAACATGAAAATTAATTATCAAAACTTTTGAGTATTTTCTTGCCCTTGGTGACTTGTGAGCTTCATCAGGAGCACTTCAGTGGTTATTACAAGGTGCACAGGCCTTCAGAAATGGCACTATTCATACAAATGCCAAGCTGTTATGGCAAATTTACTTTGAGGCAAATATTTTTGCAGTATTTTTTCCTAAAAGATAAATTCAGCCTCTGTATAAGCGGTTGCAACTGCTATGAAGTTCAATTGCAATCCAAATAGAATTGGATGTACTTTCATAGCTGAATTCAATCCTATCCTTTGAGGACTTTTTTCCTTGTGGATTTGAGGTATTTATAGGAAAGCATACTGTTATTTAGTGCTCTCAAAGTGACTGTGTATCTCTATACTTATACAGGTGTCATGACACATCTTTCATATTTATTCAGTAATCTAGTTCCAGAGTTACTTTAGAGCAGGTTTGAGCTGAACACATACAAGCTCACACCAATGCACACAAGCTAAAATTCCTTTCAAAAATGCCTGTCATTTCTCAAATAATGCCTTTATCTCTGTCTGAATTTTAATATGGTACTTGCTTTTATAACAGAGCACATCATTCATTTTCTGCTTTCCTTCTGAACTTTATAGCAGTGAAGAATTGCACATTGAAAAACAATCATTCGTTATTGTAATGAGGTCCCCAAACTGCCAGGTTTTGGTGTACATATTTTGCCTTTAGCTGGTCACAGTTTTTGACAAGAACTCGACATTTTCAATAATCAATTGTATCTGTGACTGTACAGCCGTCTGGATGAAAAAGAATATTTGTTAGCAGTGCATCCTACTAGGAAGAAAAGCTCCCTCTCCCACTATATCAGCATTGCTGACACTTCCTGTTAGCAGCAGACACCTAAATCGAGGCTCCTATGCTGTAAGAGCAATCATAAAAAGAACAGGAACATTTCAACTAAATACGGCAGCACTTGTGCATGGACAGACTTTGTGCTTGTTTGCTTCACTAATAGAAAAAAAAAATCACTCATGTTCAATCATACTGCTCTAGGGACTGCTAAAATGACTTGCCTCTCCATACATTTTTTTCAAGAAGGAGATTAATGAAATAGTTAAAAATCACAAGGAAGATTGACTGTGTTAAGAATATACAGAATATATATATAATGCATACGAGACAGGAACCAAAAGCACTCCCCTGCTCTTTCAGACTCTCATGACACATCATTGCACTGAGCTGAACATGTCATGGAGGCAGAATCCTACGTGATGGTGAATTTAAGTCAGGGTTCTCCAATAATGTTAGAAATAATATTGACTGCATAATTGGTTTGATCACTTAGCCAGTTTCCATCATACTGAAATCTTTCATACAAGACAGAGTGTCCTTTGGCCCTGGCAGTTACACTGAAGCTCTGCCTGGAGCCCACTTTCCACTAAAATTCCTGTTCTAGTAAGACGGACAAGGCATTCCTCTCTCCCAGCACTTGGTCTCATGGACTCCTAATTAATCAAAAAGGGGAAGGGGCAGTTGCTGCTGACTGGTCCCCAGGTGCTCCCAGAAACTGAGCTGTGCCAGGTTGTATTGCATCTCTTTGATAGAAACCTTTTAAATCATGTGTCTGTTAAATCATGCTGAGAAGAAAGATGTTTCCCAACTCATTAAGTTCTCAGGAACCTGGAGGTGGGATTAGAACACTGTTGTACTGATGTGTTTGTATTCATGTTGTCCATTTGACATGGAGCTGAGTTCTGGCAGTGCTGGGACAGAGGAAGAAGCCCCAGCTGCCTTGTCAGTGGATGTACAAGCAACCATGATCAAGCTGCAGGAAACAGAATGGGCGAGAGGGGAAAAGAGAGGGTCGGGCTTTTTCTCCGTGGGATGACAAGAACAACTGATTCAAATCTGACTCTAGAGTAGTTCATCATCAGCAATGAACAAAGGCAGCTGTTTCACCTTAAAGCTGCTCTGGAAAGGGTTGTGGCAGCCTAGAGGCAGCCAAGGATAGAAAAACCTGATTTGTTCCACCTCCCTGCAGGCACTTACCAGAGATACATTGAGGGAGAATTCGCTCTCACCGTGCTTTAGAGTCAGTGGGAAAAGCAAGTACCTTTCTAGGAGGGATGCTTGTACTGCATGAGCTGACTCACTGTCTGCTGGTGCTGTCTGTGCTGTGAGTGTAAAGAAAGCTTAAATAACAGGGCTTCTATTGTAGGTACTCAAAGGTCAGTGCCAGCAGTTAAGTGAAACAAGCCTAGTATAAGTCCCTGAGTTGGGATCTCCTGGGAAGCCCGTGATGGAGCAAGGAATTGAAATCAGCCATGGGATTGCAAAACTGTCATCCAGACGTCTTTTATTCCTCTGTCTAAGACCAGAAGATCTGGAGGATTAGTGAATGAAAACATTCTTGTGGGGAGCAAAAATTAACCTATCTCATTTCTGCCCCAGGAAGGGTTCTAACTAATGAAAATGGGATTTAACTTGTGCCTCTAGTTGAAGTAAGTAGCTGAGATCATTCAGGAGCAGCTAAGTGGAGCTGACCTCAGGTCTCTCTGTGCAGCTGTGGTGCAAAGTGGTACACGCAAAGTGGTAGATATGTACCTATCTATATGTCAGGTATCTAACGTGACAGCACTTCCTTTGGACAAAATTATCTTTGGATCAGTCTGTTGTTCTTATATTCATTTATATTTGTAATTCTGCAGAATGTAGACTTCACTGCAAATGATCTACGTTTTGTTTTGCAGGTGGGTTATTGGAATGACATGGATAAATTAGTTTTGATTCAGCATGAACCTACACTTGGAAATGACACTTCAGCCATTGAGAATAGAACAGTAGTTGTCACTACAATTTTGGTAAGGTGTTTTTTTTTTTAATGCTTATACTGGTGTGTGACACAATCTCATTTCTAGTTATGATCTAATTTAGTCTGCCAGTTCCTAGGTTAGTGGGAGGATGAGAACCATATATTTTAATAATACTGACTGTCATATCTGCAAGGTTTTTTTTTTTGTATGCATTTAATATAATGATTCCGTTTAAATCAGGTTTTTAAAATTGAGTTGTGGTCATTTTTTTCTTTTATTTAGTCTTTTCCATTTTTCACTAATGTAAGTCTCAGAGATATGAGTTCTTACAATCTCTAATGGGTAAATCTTGACTCACAAGAAACTGGAAGAAAGAAAAACCCAAAACCTCTAAATGTCATAATAGAACAGAGGGTATAAAATGAGATGACTGTAATGCCAGTGTCCTTTTTTGTTGGTAAGTTATAAATTCAATAATTGACATTAGCAAGAGCTAAAATTCTGGATAGTATAGCTCAGTCAGCCAGTCAGAACTGGATCATCTACTTTTAATTGTGAATGAAAACATGAATTTAGTAGATGCATTCTTAATATCTTCATTTAGCATTGCAGTAAAATTTCCATTTTAATAAAATTTAAATAGCTATGGAGTTTGATTTTCCAGGATTATTGTAATTTTAAAGAGTGGTTGCAAAGAAGAATGCAGTTGCTTCATTCATTTACATTTTTAATACATAGTTTTTCAAAACAATTGTTTCTTACAAATCTGTATTTTAAACAAAATATTTAACAATTTTTTCCTCTGAAGTCAGACATGCCCTTTAAAGCTGATGTTTGTCAGAGCCAACTGGCAAAGGGTGACCTTTACGTGACCACTTTTAAGATTTTACATCTCAGTTCACTGCCCTTTTCACCTGCTTCGTTTAGACAAGACATGTTAACCCAATAAACTGTGTCTCAAATGGGAAGGAATATTCTGTATGTGTTGTTAAGAAATAATTTTTTTTCTAATTTAGTACAGAGTTTAAGATAATCCAAAGGAAAGCATGATTCCATTTTCTTTCTAAAAATACAGTTAATTACCAGATTTTCAGAAGTGTCTATCAGCATTTATGCATTAAGTATGTGTTAACGAATCTCCTGTTGAAGGGTATCATTCCAGAATACAAAACAACCAAACTACTATACAAGAAATCAGAATGTAACTCCTAACCAAATTGTGTAACTTTTAATTTTATTTTTGCATGGGAAGTTTTAAATATATGTATCTTTCTCCTAAAAAAAAAAAAAAAGAAAAAAAAAGACTTGGTGATGGAAAAAATTATACTTCAGTACAGTCCTCCTCTTTTCAGCCTCTGATGAAGAATCCTATTTTAAGAAATTGATCAAGGAAGAAAAGAGTCCCAAGATGCTGCGAACATTCCTAACTAAGGCTCAAGTATTAACCACCAGTCTAGTAACATTGAGCTAATTTTTCCATATGGATTACTGTTCCTCTGACTGGATGACCAGGCACTGAACCACCAAGAAAAGTTCTGTGACTAATCTGAAATGTCTAGAACAGATGACGTTAACCTTCAACTTTGCCAAGCTGAGAAGAGAACGATGTGAATTACAAGCTTTCAGTCGAAATTTTCCTCTCATACCAATCCTGATATCTTTGACTGAAGCTATCAGACATGAATACTGTAATTTCCATAAATAGCTCCAAGCTTAGGAGAAGAGAGTAAAATACAATAATGAAAAGTAGTATAAAAGGTTCCTGTTTGCCAGAAAGGAAAAAAAGGAAAACAAGAAAGCTTTTAAAATGTGTTATCTTGCCTGTCCTGTTTGCATTGAAGCATTTTGATGTGCGTAATAAAAGTTATCTTCAAAAGAACTTTTCCAGCCCCTGTATTGAAAGGACTGGTGGGATCATTTGCAAAACCAAAAGGCTGAATTAATATTCCAAAGCATGCCCTATGTTTATGCAGCATGCCATTTCTGGATAAATGCAATTAATTGAAAGCAGCACAGCTTCTTGACCAAAAGTGTCCCCTTTCCATGTTTCAAAATCACCGTGCAAGAGAAATATATCAGAATTTGGTTTGAATAAGAATATATGGTGAATTCTGCCTTATCATGCCCATCTCCCATCCACTCCACTGGGAGCTGCACACATGATGCTGAAGGCAAAATAGAACCATGATTCTTAATATTGGCCTGCTAGGGCAATGTATTTAGCATCCACAAGCGTATGATCACACACACAAAGAGAAGATATATTTAACTAGAATAACTTTCAGAATCCTGTTATTTTTCTCTTCTTTGTATTATAGTTATGTTGCAAATGCCACAGAGACTTTTTCACCTCTTCATTGCCCTCTTCACATTGAAGGGAAGTTGAACCATTGTAGATGACACATTTAATTTTTGTTGCATGCATATTTTCCAACATTAAATGGAAAAGCTTCTGCAAGCAGTGCTGTCAGGCTTTTCAGTCTTCAAAGACAGGTGTCATGGCAGCGTAGGAAAAGTTTACAAGTTTTCAGCATGGCTTGCTTTAATTTTTTGCCTGAAGCGAAATAGCACAAGTTGATTTGTCCTCTGTTTCTTCAGTTTTACGTGTCTATGCTTACTTTGCTGTAGTGTGGCTGTATGGCTATTGCATAGAAAGTGCATTATAATGAATTAGCTCTGCACTCAAAGAACTTAGTACAGCCAAGTTTCCTACTTGGCAAAATGTTTTCTTCATTTGTAGCATAGTGAGAGCACGTAGAATTTATTTTACATATTTGATTTAGGCATTCAGCCTATCCCTCATTAGTCATGTGGTGCAGCAGCATCCCAGAGAAAAGAGGCAGCAAGGGCAGCTGATATTCTTTACCAGCTGCCATGCTTTTTATTGTTCCTGTTCTGCACTTCATGTGATGCACAGCCTGCTGCACATCTGGAAAGGACAGATTTTCTACCTGTGTAGAAGCATTCCCTTTGTAAAGGGTTGGTAGGACCTCCAAATGCACAGTAGGCTCATTGTATGACTGGAGAAGGGATGCCTTTTGCAGCCCTGCTCTAAGAGTAAAGTGAGTGACTTGTCTGGCTGGGAAGAATGACCATCTCTAATTTAGCAAGATGAAAAATATAGTCACAAGTTGTTGAGGTAGAATATAGGGAAGTAGGCTGAGAACACTAATCTGAACTCTGAAATACATTTCATAATACAGCCAACTCTGTACTTACTCTGAGATTGCAAAACTTAAAAATCACAAAAATCCTTTAAAACCAAAGCTTGATGTACATGAGCTGCATCTGCATTGTGGCTTCCAATTCAGTATTTTAATGGGATATCCTTGGTGTTGACAGATTAAGTTTCAAGGGCAGGATCCAGTTCACAACTGAGTCACCTAAATGTAGATGGTTTTACAAAGGTTATTGATTCAGTGGCTTTCAGTGACACTTAAGATGCTCTAGGATATACAGCCTGTCCCCCGTTTCTTACACTGGCAGGGTGGCCCTTGCCTGTCGCATACTGCATACCACATATATGTGACCTCTCCATCTGGATGTCTCAGCTAGTGTATGTACTTCTTCAGGCATGTGGGGTAAGTCGTGCCCCAAGTATGTAAGTCCACAAAGATTTAGAAATTGATTCAGTGGCCCAGAGGTGGATGCCTAATTCTGAGGGTATCAGACCTGTCTGTAAAGGGCAGGCACAAAGGACCTGCAGAACAGCACCTTGGGGTCAAGCAGGACAGCTCAGGGCATCTATGACAGGCAACTTTCATTAGGTGACTGAAACCAACTTCACTGTTTTGACTGATATACTCTTGATGGAGTCTTACCTCAAAAACTGTAATTATAGCCTTTTTTCTCATGATAGAAAAATATTTTTTCATTAGAAACTTTATTAATTAAATTCTTCAGTAGACTGAAGAAAAAAATGAAGTTTGTTGCATGAAGATAATAAAGACTTCAAACCGAATCCTGGACACTTTATTCAGAAAAAAAAAAAAAAAAAAAAGAAGTCACCAAAAAACCTTCCATTGACATTCACAGAAGTTTCTTTCAGAATAAAGTGTGATAATATGTCCCACTCCTGTCCTGAAAATCAAAAATTTCCTTGCACAGATATTTGTCACTTTTACAAATTATTTTAGCAATGTTTGAAAATTTTGAAATCCACTTTAGAATAGGAAAGCCAAGTTTAGATCTTGTTTGGTATTTGGGTTAGTTACTTTGTCCAGCTTCCCTTATAGTATGAATCATCAGTTGTGAGCATTTAACTGTACACATGAATTTGTGGCAATGTGGTGGAATGATTTGTTTACATCTATAAAGGTAATTGTTGCAGACATCAACTTGTATTTGCAAATGTTAAGTATTGTTATAAAATTGTGAATTATATAAGTAAAGCTTGCACCATTTCAAATATCTGTTCCGTGCTAGTCATTGATCATTTCAATGTGGACTTTTCCTTGATTCACTACCCCATAGAATACTATTAAGCCGCTGAAATCTTGCAAATATTGCAGTGTTAAACCTCATTCAGCAAAACGTCAGACGTATGTTTTACATCAGTAGGTTAAAAGCCTATAGTTCAAAAATATAGTAAGGACAAAGATGGTGGGGAGAGATAATCTTTCTATTAGACAGGAAGCTATAACTGGAAACAATGAAAAGTAGGCCTATATTTTCAGCTATTTCAGCTGATCTAATAGAAGATATTACCATAGATTACTTGCATCTCTTGCATTTTTAGGCCAGCATGGCTACACTAACATTACTACTATCTTAGAAAATGCTCTTGCAACAAATTACACAGAATAAAAAGGTTTTTTTCACTGCCACAGATAGAAAAGAGCATCACAGTATGGCTAAGTACATGTTACTGATCAATTCAGATATCTCATGACTTTGCAGCCTGACCTTGAAAGTTCATCTGTGTAAGTTACTTGTTAGCAAACCAGTAAAACTTGCCTTCAAGTGTCCTTTTATGATAACATCTGCACATCTCATCAATTTAAAACACCCTCAAAGTTGGAAATGGACAGGATTTAAAACTAGGGCTACTGTTTGATTTTAAAAAAAAGAAAATACAGTCTTTATCAGAAACTCACATGCAGTCCCACCCATATACCTCCATCAAATTCTACCTTGAAAATAGAGATCTCATTATTTGGCAGGTAAAGTAGGCACAACATTTAAAGATGTATAAAATAGGTTGGGAGGGAAAGAACAACATAGTAAGCAAATGGTAGTAGATGTTCCTGTTATCTTTAATTGTATCGTTTCACACCGGCAGATCACACTCAATTGCTGCTTCTTTGACAGCAGTCACAGCAGGAGGTACTACCTTACTCTACAAGATAATTGCATTGCAATAAATGTTCCTTGCTGTATTTTGCTCTAAATCAGTGAGATCAGTGCAAAGACAGGGAAGTGGGTGGAGGAGAGAACCAAGTACCCAAGAGATCCCTGTCAGATCTTGGTGGTCCCTGCACTGGATGGGATCACCTCTGTTTGTACCTAGCAAGGATGGTATTGGACCACCCCACTTCCCTTCTCAGTGTTCCCTCACAGAACTCCTGGGGAGGAGGGCTGAAGTTCATTTAACTTTTCAGAGAAAAAATGAGGCATCTGTCACTCTGCTTTGCTGTGCAGAAACAGTTGAAAGGCCTTTTTTTGTAGCAGCCCTGCCACTGGTGAGGTGCAGGCAGAAGCACAGTGTCAGGGTTTTGGAAGAAGGAGCAGGCTGACCTGGCATCCTCTGTGCCTGTCTTCTTTGTGTTCGTTCATCTCCAGAATTATTATTTCCTGATGTGACTCTAACTGCATGCCTTTGGCTTGGGATTTATGGCTAAATCAGAAGAGCTAGCAGTCACTAACTCTGGTCTTTGGAAAACAAAATTGCTTTTGAGGTGCAGCAAGAAAATGTGGCTGGAGCTTGTAAGGAGAGTTCACAAATGTAGGACACTGGACAGACTTAGCTGCACTTCTAGCTAGCAGCTGGCTAAATCACAGACAGGATAGTATACGGATAGCATTTTCACCTCTGTTTATTTTAAACCACTTTTGTGCAATGACATATGTAGAAAGACACAGATTTTGGTTTTTCCTCTCATGGGAACAAAAAGTCTGTGTGAAGAAGGAACATTTGATGCATGTGGGCAAAATACTTCTGAAAGTCAAGATCTACTACAGAGATCAAGATCTCCCTGCTTTTCTTCTTCCCTTCTTCTAGAAGACCAGTGTTTGAGATGGTGATTTAAGTGGGAACAGGAACACAAGGAAAGGTGCGGGCTGCTGGTAAAACTCAGCAGCTTTCCTTTGAAGATGCAAACTCTGTGCAGGCAAAGGCATTGCATTGCACTCATGTAATACCACCTGTCCTCCCTTCTTAAACACCTAATAGAGGTTATGAAATTGTTATTGTTTACAGCTAATGTTCTTGTAGTTTCAGTGAAGCAGACATTGTCTGACTACATGTTTATGTTTACATTTATTTTTATTTTTGTACTAATTACATCTGTAGGAAAGATATGAATAGGGCGGAGTACTACCAAGGTTAGTGTCAAAAGACCAACATTTGCCAGGGCCAGCACAGAGAGTACTTAAGTTTTTGGTGTTGTAAATTCAAACAAAGAGTGACCTTAGTCACCCTTTATATTAGCCAGATATTTCATCTGGAACTGGTTATGAATATTAATTATATGAAGTGATTTAAAATACCATCAGAAAGTACAGTTTCACTTAATGGTTGCTAAAGTCTGAATTCACATAGAGCTAAAAAGAAAAATGTGACCTTGTTTTCCCAGTCACATAATGTTCACTATTGTGATAGTATGTTCTGCACAGGGAATGCAAGATCCGCTTTTCAAGACAGGCTTTACTTCTTTCCAATGGCACTCACCATACAAAAATAGTTTGGTACTTCTTTTTCATGCAGCATGTAAAGTCACTGTCAACTTAATACCATTCCTGTCCATGCATATTGCTTAAGTTCATTCTAAATGACCTTGCAGAATCTGCACTCTTTATTTTAAAGGGAAAATGCATGTGTCCTTGGGAATATATTTATATGTTCTCACTAAAATGTATGTAGCCTCTTAGCAACTACGCATTCTAAACCTCAAGAAAACAAGTCATTCAGGCTCTGTGTCTGAAATTACACAGACAGTAACCACACTATGTTAGAGGATGTGCTTACTTACTGAAGTCAGAAGTGTACATTGTACCTTCATTACCTCACAGTCCTTTGCACTGTTTAGGCCCAACCTCTATTCATGCTTTAAATTTAGCATATATTGCACTAAGGTCTTTCATTTGAAACAAAACTAAGGTTGATAAATCTTGTGAAATTTAAAAGTCAAATTACAGCGTAAATAGTATACCTTTCCAGAAGGATTTCTGTTCATACATTTTACTTTAAATGTGCGAATACTGTCCATGAACTTTTGATAAAATGTGTGTTGCTCAGTCAGTACATGACATGTTTTTCTTTTCAGACTATATTCGGTACACTTCTCCTTTACAGTTCTACTTCTTTCATTATAGGAAGCCCCATATGTTATGTTCAAGAAAAACCATGATACGTTTGAAGGGAATGACAAGTTTGAAGGATACTGTGTAGATCTGGCATCAGAAATTGCAAAACATATTGGTATCAAGTACAAAATTGCCATTGTTCCTGATGGAAAATATGGAGCAAGGGATCCAGAGACAAAAATCTGGAATGGGATGGTGGGAGAACTTGTTTATGGGGTAAGCATACCAATTTTTGAAGCAGGATTTAATTTATCATAGTATAAGTCATAAAATAGGAGGTATATGTGCATTTTATTTAACCTTGGGGTCACAGAAAAGAAACAGACTCTTGTTTCAGATCTGTGTATTTTCACTTATTTTCAAGAGAAAATCAAATCGTTTCATGCAAGTTCCGCTGTTTATTCAACTAGTACCTTGTAAAATTAGAACATCCATAGTTTGCATATCCCTTAAAAATTCATTAATGTTAGAGACCATCTATTCCTGATACATTGTAAAACTTCGCTAGGAAGAATATCACTCATTAACTCATTTTCATGGAAAGGTGGACAGATCTTATAAAAAGGATGGAACTCTTGGTCTAGTTTGAGAAATGGAAAATCCACCATCATATATATTAAACATATGTATCAAAACACTACAGGCAAGTACACAATTAGGCAATTCAGAATGAAGACAGACTTTTAAGATGACCATCAATAATAAAATTTAAGGGCAAACCTGGGAAATCTGACGACTGAGAACATTACGTTATGGAGTGATCTGAAGAAGGATTCTGCACAATAGCATAAGAGTTAACAATCCTGTTGACTCATAAAGTTCTAATATTTAATGAAAATAGTTCCAACAAACTCAAATAAGTATTTGCAGTATCTGGAGTTACCAAAAGTAGCAAAACTCAGAGCTGAGCTTGCTGATGACTGCAGTTGCTAGTATCTGCACTGGGAACAGAGCAGAATTCTTAGAGAAACTTTCCATTTCAGTGATGAAATTTAAAAAAAAAATCCTCAAACTATTCAGGTGCGAATACTTCCACCAATGAACTCATAACATGCCTAAACTTCCCCATAAGAAAACCTCCTGCATACAGGTTGATCTCTCCCCAGTTGCAATTTTCACAATTCCGGTGACCATTTGGGCCATATCTGGCAAAGGCCTTGTGGCTTTGCTGGCAGCTCCATTTCATTTCTGTTCTGTTAGGTATAGCTGATAAATTTCATCAACATCATCTCCATTAGCATCAGTTCAACGTACTCTGCAGAATGAAACAGTCTGTGTGTTGTAGGCATGTGGGAAATGGTGCCCCAGAATTGTGGTGATTTCCCCTCCCCATGGGAATGGAAATGTTTTATCAGGTTCACAAAACCCTTTATGTTCTTGGAAATTCATGAAGGAACCAATCTCAATTTTGTCTTTAAAGAGTAGAAAAAGCATGTATATCTACTTTAGTGGCTTGGAAGCAGCTCAACTCTTAGGATATTAAAAGACAAAGATTTTTCAGACTTATTTTATCAAATATGAAGTTTACTCCTTCTCTAGCTTTTAATTGCAATAGCAAACTCATGGACATCAATGGCCAAGCACCGTTTTATGCCAGAAGGTGTTTTCAGTAATCCAATAAATTTCATCATTTATGAAAAAATTCTCTTGCTTAGATGCATAGTTTCATTGGCTTATCATCTAGTTGAAAATTATACAGGAAACTTGATATTACACTCACCTTTTTTGTTTGTTTGGTGGGGTTTTTACCTTCTTTTATCTTGCAAAATTTACCTCATCAATCCCAAACTGCTCCAGGACTAGACTGAAACACGGAGTGCTGTTAGGAAGCTCACACAGCTGTCAGCACCAGTGACTGTTAACAGAACTGGAAGCAGGAAAGCTCACAAGCATGAGGAACCAGTTGAAAATTACCCACATGAAGAAGGACAACTCAGAATACATGGCCAACACTTCATTTTTAGTAATGGAAAAGAAAGAGGGGGAGGCACTTTCCAACTATCTGTTTAGGAAGGCTGCAGTGTACTTCTGATTCTGGAACCGGGCCCTGGGAATGAGATGCAGCAAAGCTCTTGGAGCTGCTTTTTAATTGAGGAACTAAGTCAGCTGTTGCCCAGTGTGTTTGCTCTGCTGTCAGAAGGCTCCTTGAGGCTGTATCTATCCTAGGGTATCAGTGGCACCAGGGAGTGTCCCTGTGCTTTGGAATTTGCCTGACTAATCTGGTAAATTGCAAGAATGATCCCTGGTACATTTTTGGCCCCTAATTACTGTCCAAAACAATTGTTAAGCTCAGCTGGACTCCAGGACTGAGGAGAGACCTTTCCCTATAAGCAGCTTGAATGCAGCCATCCAGTTCTAGAGGTGAGGTGGCTTTCACGGCAGCAACACAGCCTGTTTGGTTCTGGTTGGCCTTAAGGCCAAGAGCTACACCAGGCATGTTTAATGTACTAGTACAGGTGTAGCTTTAAGGGAAGGAATTGTTCTTTCTGTTAACTTACAAAGTTTGCTGCTAAAGATTTACATAGGGAATGCATCCAGAGCATCCTCTCTGCAACTGGCTTGAGTCCTTGCCAGATGATTTACAGAGCACCAGGTTCTCTGGCTTATTCCACATAGAGAAAGAAGAAAAATCAGTCAGGCAGAGACTTCGCTGCAAAGCTCTGCTAGAAGAGTATGTTCATCTTCTCTGATAGATCCCCTAATCATAAACACAAGTAGTCTGAGTAGTTGGCTGTGCTTCAAGCAAGGCTTTTTATATGTAGCCAGGATTGGGACAGAATTTGCAACTGAATTAGCAAGTTAACGAGATGATCTGTTTGGGAAACATTTTACAGCTTTTAATACCAAACCACACTGAAGGATTAACAGACAGTTTTCTGCTGGCCATTGGGATTGGACCCTTTCTGTGCAACACAAAAGGTTCCTCTGCTCTCCTGCTTTTACCACCATACCCCAATGTCCCTTAGCCCTATCCATGTTACTGAGAGTGGACATGTGGCAATTTTATCCCACGTTCCCTTGAGACATGTATGCACCATTGATCATTCTGGTACCTGGACACTTAGGTGCTGCACAGAGTAGTTTAGTTGTTTCCTAAAGTCTGTAGTGTATTTTTCCATCATGTCCCAGAGGAAACAGCATATAAAATGCTGTGGTGTACAGTTTTGCTAAGATTGTACAGGGAGATGGTTGCTTATTCTCCTTTTTTGTTTTTAATAAACTACCAGGAAATCTTGGTCCTTTGTAGCTGATGTATCCAAAAGCATGCAGTAGTCCATGTGGATTCCATTTGTCTTGATATCAAGCTCACAGGAGGAATGCTGGCTGGGGATGAAATACCATAAAGCATGTGTAACAGGTGTTTCCAAGTTCACTAGCAGTCAGCTCCAATTAAATATTCGTTCTCCTGACACAAAATGATTTTCTTTCACTGCTTAACACAAAAGGTCACAACTCATTTCTGTTTAAAATCTCAGAAGCCATGAGCTTCTGAGATTGAAGTCACTTTCTGCATGAGTTTTCTCAGATAACTTTACTACCCTCACAATACTTGTACCAAGCATATGTTTTATTCACGAGGTTATAATAATGATATATTCTGGAAAGGAAAATGTCTCTCACCATCAGAATCAATCTTATCTCACTGTATAACAGTGGAAGGATCCAGAATCCATCTGTACTTCGTAGAGGTGCAGCCTTGATTGAAATGCTGTTACAGATGCAGTTGATTTAACTGTGAAGTACCATTAGTCTTTGTCAAAACAGATTTCACTGGCAACAAAATCATTAATTTTTTTTGCACCATAGTTATACTGTTAATCATTTAAATCCATAATTATATGGTGTCACTAACTGGGCAAAGCACAAATGCTGATAATTACCATGCAGAGCTATTTTCATTATTTAGTTTTCACAATGAAGAGTTTATGTAGGCCTTGCATGGCACACAGTAGTCTTACAAAAATAATAAACAGTATGATCAGTCTGGGGAGGCTGTACTTTCTCCAGTTTTTTGGCATTTAATTGTGACCCAGCTGTATATTTTCACTTTACATTCATTGCCATGAAGTGGCTTTATCTACATAATGAATTATCTGATATTAGATCACTATCGTAAAGAAATGAGTTAAGTTCCTATTTCTCCTTTTTAACTCCTTCAAGTACTGTAGGCAGCTGGTTCTGATGTTGTGCAAGTTCTGCATATCCTCTTTGAGCGTTTAAATTTGGTAAGATAAATCTCATCCAGCATTTCACATATAATATGCAACGTGCTAAGTAGATATTTAAAATCTCCTCAATTCGCACTAAAATAGTGATGTCACTTTTCCAACTCACATTGTGAAAACTAACAACCCTCAAGGATCTGTGTTTAGATCCCAGTAGCAATCTGCAGACACAAAAAGACCTGTTGGCCAACACCTTTGAAGACCAGTGACCAGGTCTGTCATTTACACTGTGTTAATGCTGATACCACCGTGTGACAACCACGGAGAAGAGTGGCAGTCAGAGATCACAGTTGCCATGAGTCTTTCACTCAATTAATTTCAGGAACTCCACATTAGGCATTCTCAGTAACGAAAGTTTAAAAATATGAAAGGCATTGATTCTAAAGAAGGAAACCATTCTTCTAGAGAAAAGCTATTTATGAGTGAGATAAAAAACAAAACTACGCAAAAAAGCCAGTAGCCCAAACCATCCTACAGTCCTTAGACTACAGAAACTAAGTTTACTTTACAATTTTCAGGCCACTAAAAATATATATTTCAGATATGCTTCCTTTCTTCATATAATAACTATTTTCATAAAATATCTATTTCAGCCAGATGTAGGTAATCACAAAGCATCAAGAAGATAAATTTTAAAAAATCTTTCATATTACAAAATGTAAATTAAAATTCAGAGAATTTGTAGGGTTATCATAATGTTTAGCCAAGACATTAGCACCAGAGATAATTTCTGATGCCTTTGCAAAATTATGACTTTAGATGCGTTGTTTAAAATGTAGTATCTTTACATAAAATTTTGTTAAGTGTTTGCATCACAACTACTTCAGAATGACAGATATAATCTGATGATTAATATATAGCAATTTTAATACAAATTTGCATTTTTGGGTCATTGCACTGAAATGAGTCAGTTCTTTTGAATTATTCACAATCGCAAAGCTGCCAGAAGAGGTTTAAATTTTAACTACACAATATTGGTTTAAAATTAAATTCCATAAAACATATCTAACTCGGTATAAATTAGTGTATAAAATTTAAAAATGCATTATTTTAAATGCATTTACCTATTTCAAAGTTGTAAGATGACAAGAAAGCCTACATTTCAGTATTTTCTTTTCTTTATCACACCAGCTATTTACATAACACTTGGATTAAACTATTTGAGCACATCCTTATTTTTCAGCATGTTTTACTCTCATTGAAACAACAAATTGTTCAGAAAATGTAGTTACTCTCCTGAGCCCATAAGCTGTACCGGAGTCCACCGTGGTCACAGAGCACAGGCTCTGCTCTGTGACTGCACTTAAACACAGCACACAGCACCATGATGATGAACAGGAGAAAGGTTTCAGCAGTTTTTACATCTGTTCCCCTCCCAGAGGTGCATCTTTTGACCCAGGTCCCCGTACAATTCCCATCTGAAGTGCTGCTGTAATGACAGCTCTAGTGTGCAAGGCAAGGCAAGGAGCAAACCTTAATGTAATGCTGCATCCCTAATGACAAAAACGATCCATTACCTTAGCTACAATATTTTATAGTTCATGCAGTCATCATGGTAAGCAGCCATAATCACCTTCATCAATAATAATTCATTCAAGATTGGCATCCTCATCCCAAAAACATGTTAGAAACACGTTTAAAAATATGCCTGACACTAGTGGGAATGGATTCAGCACACATCTTAAGCTTTTATCACATGATTTTGCATACCTATTTTCTGTACAGTTGCCATTTTTTACTGTTTAAAATCTGATTCGTTCCTATTGAACTATCTTTCACTTGAGACAACTATGTGCACTTCGGTGGAATCACAGCAATAGTTAATAATTTTTGCAGCTTCATGCTATTTGGAGCTTTCTTGAGTCTATGAGCTGTTTTCCCTCAAAAAATTATTATGTCTTATGAAAATATGAGAAAAAATTACTGTTTCTGGGATCTTCTTTAAAAATCTCTATATGTTCAGTGACAATGGTATCATTCTCGTTTTTCTTTTTTCCTTGAATTTCTTTATTTAAATCTAAATTAATGCTAAAATGATTTTCCTACACTGCTTCTCACCTCTATAAGATTTAAGAGTATTCTCCTTAGCAGAAAAATTGTTTGCATAATTCTGTAAAATAAAAACCTGCAGTATGTATGTTTTACTGAAAGCATATTGTGTAAATGCAGAGTGTGATAGAAAGAAACAGAAAAATGTTACAAAGAGCATTTAAGCCACAGTGTCCTGATGTTAATAACATACCTTTGGAATTAGCTGCTTAGCCAGGTGTATAAGCCAACTTCAATTAATCTCTACGTCTATATTTCTTTTTTCTTTATAGAAAGCAGAGATTGCTGTTGCGCCTCTGACCATCACTTTGGTACGAGAAGAGGTCATTGATTTTTCTAAGCCTTTTATGAGTTTGGGGATATCCATTATGATCAAAAAGCCCCAGAAATCTAAACCGGGAGTGTTTTCCTTCTTGGACCCTTTGGCGTATGAGATCTGGATGTGCATAGTCTTTGCCTACATTGGTGTCAGTGTGGTCCTGTTCCTAGTTAGCAGGTTTAGTCCATATGAGTGGCACACAGAAGAACCAGAGGATGGGAAAGAAGGACCCAGTGACCAGCCTCCCAATGAGTTTGGCATATTCAACAGCCTCTGGTTTTCCCTGGGTGCCTTTATGCAACAAGGATGTGATATTTCCCCAAGGTTTGTGTCAAATCTTTTTACATTTGCATTTTAACTCCAACAGTAAAGCATAAAATCTTCCTTCGTTAATTTTCCTGGCAGTGTTTTGAAGTTCATTCTTTAGGAAGCCTTTTCATTTTTTTTTCTTTTTAATAGCCATGATAAGAGCAACAGAGACTGCTTTGAATTTCAGTCATTACTATTATTTTACCAATGTCAATGTGCATAAACCACAAACACCTCTCAGAAACAGCAGGTGCACACAGGGGAAATTCCACTGAGTTGACTTCAGAGGAACTGTGTTGTTGGTAGATTAGTTCTATTGTGTTACTACCACGAAATGCACCCAATTTTGCTGAATATCTGCCTTGCATCAAGGAATGTCCCATTTCTGTTTCAAGCTCTCCAGTTCTGGTTCACAAATACCGCTGTCTGTGAGAGAGAATATTTGACTGTTTCTGAGAAACCACGCTGTATTACTCAGCTGTGCCTTACAGAGCACATGCCTCAGATCTAGTACATGATTCGTCCTATGAAATATGACTAGTCCTATAATCTACGATTATCTCATACATGATTAGTCTAATACACGCAGTCCTGAATTTCTCAACCTTTTAAGATGTTCTGGAACTTCAGTGGGCAGTAACTAAAACTTTTAAATTAAATATTATGACCCAATCTTTCAAATATAAAGGCTTCATTTTAGCCATTTGCAGTGAAGTTTTGAGTGTTCGGCATTGGCCTAATCCTTCTATTATTGAAGTTAGCAGTAAAACTGGTACTGATTAAGAGTGGATGTACATTACTCCTCAACAACCTTTTCAGGAAATTGCAGGTATTGGAAAGGAAAATATACTTTTTTACTTAATAGAAATACGTCTTTTACCATTCAATTCTTGCTTCTTAAATAAGAAAAATGTGAATGTTGAAATGATTACCGTAGCTTGTGGAATGTTTGAGAAGTTTGGGTGACAGAAACATTTTAATCCTAGAGCCAACATAATCCATGTGCAAAGCCTTTTGCATTTCTTTCTCTTTTTTTTTAAGGAACCAGAGAAAGCTACTGATTTGCAGCTACCATGCTTTACTTTTTTGTTCTATTTTTAGGCATGTCCTGAAATAATAGGAACACTGAGATTACTGTTCAAGAGGATTTAAGCTTCTGTATATGTGTGATACACATTAGTACAGTGGACTCTGTACTGTAGACATTAGGATTCAAGAGTAGAAGCATTTATTAGTATTTAAAATGCAAATGATCCTCCTCCCATTGACTGCTACTTAATGACGTGTGTTCAGCAATAATGGTGCCTTCTCTCTTTCTCTCTCTTTCTTCGTGGCTCAAGAGACAGGAAAATGTGCATTATCTTATGTTTAGATCCCTCTCAGGTCGCATTGTCGGAGGTGTCTGGTGGTTCTTCACGCTCATCATTATTTCATCCTACACTGCTAACCTCGCTGCTTTCTTGACTGTTGAGCGAATGGTCTCACCCATAGAAAGTGCAGAAGACCTTGCCAAACAAACCGAAATCGCTTATGGGACACTGGACTCAGGGTCAACCAAAGAGTTCTTCAGAGTAAGTTGGCTCGTCCATTAGAGCAGCTGTCCCTACCAACTGCTCTTATAAGATGCTTGGAAGTGTGAGATAATGTCACTTTGCTATTATATGTAATATAGTTTGTAACTCCTGCAATACTTCAGCTACATTTTTACCCCCACCAGCCCATTTGTTGGAGTTTTCAGGTTTTTTTAATTTGTGTAAGGCTTATTGATCCTGTCACTCTGGGCAAAAGAGATGCCCGTGGGGATACTGAAGCCAGTGATAATTACAGCAGCACTGCACTATTGATTCGTCTGAAGCTACAGTACTGAAGTGATGTGCAGCATTGAAAGCCTATGATGGCAACGTGGAGTCTTGCAGGTTTTGTTTCTGCTTATGGATTTGGCTGCCTGCATTTTGCTTTAGGGTCTCATGTGGTGGGCAGGAAGTACATTTTTTAATTTGCTGAGTTTCAGATGGATAATAAAGAGAAAATTTAACTCGAGGGGATGTGGTTGGAGCATTAGGAAATAACCTAAATAGCCATTCACATGCCCGTGCTGTCTCTATTGATTACTTCATTTTCATTTGCTTTCCTGCATTAGTGTGGTTGGTATGTAATCCTCATCATTTGCCAGCTGGAAAACAGGGAACCTGGACATCACAAGGAGTACATAATAAACAGTCCCTCCTGCTTTATTTCATGTGTCTAGCAGATGAAAGTTAAGCTCAGCTGACCAAAGTGAGTTTAGTGTTTGAACACAGCTCTGAATAAATGCTGTGAGCCAGTAATCCTTACTTGAAAATTACGCAGTTTAAGGTCATTATTTATTTGAAATGTGGAGATTAAGGCATTTTTAGAAGTTGGGAAGATGGAATGATCATTTATTCTTATTACCTAATTGAAAGGAGACTGTTTTGTGTTAGGTACTTCCACACACCTTCTCTGCTTTCAACTTGGCCAAACCGAACTCAGTGAACCATTAACAAAATTTTGGATGGGATTTGGAAACTATAGACAATATCCATGCAAGGGCAGCTTCTCAGTGACCCCCAAAAGCTCTGTAGTGAAATAACCTTTATATTACAACAGATATCCCCATAGAAGGGCTTGCAAATCTGTTCTATTAGCTCCAGAAATGTGATTTATAAGATATAAATTGCGCTTAACATAGTGATTGGACACATAGTGATTGGACCTTCATATCATGGAACTGATCAAGGAGTACAGTTTAACCCAGTTTTCTAGATTTCTTCTGTAGACACTGGAGAAAGAAAAGCAGCCCTGTGCATCCTGCATGGGGCATGTGTGTTATGTTGAAACACACCACACATTAAAGTATCTGCCTCTTTACTTGAACTCTAGAGGGATCCCACTGAAATGCCGAGGGTGCTTGGTACCTCATTTTTAAGGGACACAGTTCACTGACAGGTTTCTAGCTATACCTGTCTTCTATAGCCAGGGTGTTGATATACATAATATGACACACTGGGAGCTGTATTTTTTTATGCCAAGTGGTAGAAACCCAGCTTGAGGTCTCTAGAAGCCCTGTTCTCATATCGATTGTCTACAAAAATAGTGGCTTTATGTTAGATATAGAAGGCCTATCTAAGAATTGAAATATGATGGTACTGAGATGGCCAGATTTCCTGTTTTCTTGAAAAGAGTATAGTCCCTCATAATCATTATTTATATTCACATATGTTTCACCCATAGATTCTTCTTTAGTTCATTTTGTGGAAACTTAGGTATTTAATTCTGGGAATTCCAGTTTCAGTCTAACGTAAGCTGAGGTGGTAACCACAATATATGAGTACAAATAGTTCTTTCAACTAGACTGAACCTGTGATAATACTGAAAAACATGATGCTGATGACCAGGCAGATTTATGAAGCTTTGAATTTACTAACTTGTTACATTTTCAAGAGTATCTAGTGATTGCAATTTTTTAAGTGATGATGCAAAAATTAATTCCTAAAGAAACGAAAAAAAGGAATGGAATTGTTTTCTTAGGAGTTTCAAAACACTTTGTTTTGAAGCAATGAGATCAGGTATTTTGATGTGGAAACAAAAATTACATTTTTCTTTTAAATCATTATGTAAACACAGAATCATTTTTGTTTGAATCCGTATTTTATGCCGGATCTCTTCTTAAAGAGAAGACACTGTAATAAAGTTAAAATATCTATAGTAACAGCCCTTGTCTTATTTCAATCTTAAAGGGTTAAGAGAAAAAAGAACAAAAATCAATGTTGCTCTTTTTACTTTTTCCTTTCTTTCAAAATTACTGACGAAAACATTAATAATAACTACAAATACTAAATATTGTTTCATATGCAAAATTTGAAGCTTTATCAAGATTTGAACTGTGTTGATCACTTTTTAAAAAATGACGCAGTTGAGGCCCTGTTATCAAATGATTTCTAATCTCCAGTAGAGTATAGTGATTCTTTATGATTTTGTATGTGCTATTTCTAAAAATATTTTTCACAAAACAGGGACAAAGATAAAATATTGGCAGACAATATTTACACAAACCCTGTTTGCATAATACATAAATTAAGACCTAGCCTGAAACAATTGCACAAGAACACCTGAGTACCAAGCCTAATATTTTGTGGGTTTGGAAGCAATTCACTTTTTGGTATTAGAATCATGTGTAACTTTTTTGTCAGTGATTATCTGTCTGAAGATGAGCCTTCAGGACATTTTCTCATCATCTGGTCATTTCTGATCAAAATGTCAGAAACTCTGAATACCTGTTAAGCCTGTTTTGATTCTGGATTGAAAGCAGAAAAGGGAAACTCATTTCAAAGCCAATATAAAGAAAAGGAAGAACTTTGATACTGTTAGCTATTTGCTTTTATTTTTTGGTTTAGATGCAGTGAGAGTCATATTTTCCAAGCAGTTTGCTCAAGAGGGAAAGCAGTTAGTTTTAGCAGTCCTAGTCAGAAAAGCTCAAAATGAAAAGTATTCCAGCTTGGCTGACTGCAGGGGAAAGCTGCAATGTTTCCTCATATGATAATAAGAAATATCTGTTGGTTCAGTTATCTTATCAGTATCAATATCTTCAGTTTTCGCTCTGAGTTGACATGTAGAAATTGAATGTTAACAACTGAAGGTTTGGGAGAAGAAAATGTTCTTACATAGCAGATACCTTGTTAGATTTTCCATATTTCTATTTTGATAGGCAAAAGAAACTAGATCCTAAAAAAAATTAAATAAATATTTAAATACAGCCTTTTTCAATTTATTTAAGGCAGTGTTTCGCCTTACTAATGGAGCTATTTTACGTGCTGCATAGTTTTAAATGAAAGTTACCTATTTTATGTTTACTTTATAAAGAATCAGATAAAATGAATGTTAAGAGATGAGAAATGTGTGGAAGTGAAGGCACACGAAGGCAAGAAAATATTCTTGAAATTATGACTGATTCATTACTGCTCTCTTCCATTTTTTTCTTTCTGTAAATTTAAATCCATGAAATTTCATCAATGTAAAGCAAAAAGAATGTATTGGTGGCTTAGTCTATGCACTGCTCCCAGCCACTATTATGTAAATGTAAAGTAGCTGTGACTGCAGTGGAATGAAAGGGTGAAAAGGCAGGATGTGGCTATGGACATACATCTCTTGTTGATTTAAATGTTATTATATTTGATAGAAAGATAAAATTTGCATTCAGACAAATTTTAAAAAGCAAGGATAATTTATGATGTTCTGCTGTATGGTGTTTTTATTAAACATTTCTGGTTAAATGCCACTTGTTTTCAAGATAGACTTATGCCCCTAACAAATTATTTTCTAAGTAATAATACAATCATTCAGTAATTGGTAAGAAGAAGTGCTTCAGGGAAATTACTCTCACCCATACAAAGGCTCAGTTCCAGGCTTTTTAAAGCCATTATCAATTTATATAATACCTAGATTATAGGATTTATTATTTGTTTAAATATTCTGAGGCCCTTTGTTTTGGGGCTTTATAATAATGAATGTTTTCCTGGAGTGCTCAGCACAGCGTAGGAACAGGCTCACAGGCCAGATCTTGCTTAGCTAGAAACTCCAGTTGACTCAAATAAAAGCTGACTTGAGCATTAGGTTAAAAAGTCCATTTTGCCGCATGCATGAGAGAAGACAAGTGCCATCTGTTATTATAAAAACACTGTGTAGTGTTCAGCTGACACACTGCTGGTTTGCATGTATGTATTCCTATTGCTGGAGGAAGCAAAGGAGCTGTTGTGCATCTAATGAGCTTGGGAAACTTCTCAGCCTGACAGCACTTCCTTCCTTTCTTCCAGTGAAAAATTTTGTTTTTGTTTTTTATTAAGAAGTTTTATTTTTGCTTAAGTATTTACCTGTAGTTACACCACGTGTTCCCAGACAGGAAAATTTCCAACTAACACACTTTAAACCACGAATTCTTGTGCATTCTTGGAGAAAGTACATTTCTTAGTTACTGGCAGTATCAGTGTCTTTAAAATAAATACACTGCAGTTCTAAAATCATACTTCATTCTTTAAGAAAAATACTTAGGGTATTTTACTTCCTTTAATAGCATATTTGGGTCAATTTGCTATTTCCATCTTTTATTGCTAACCATGTCGTCAAATACTGTGCAGCCTTTCTGAATGTAAATTGAATGAATTCTGAACTCCGAATTATGAAAGCAGAAATCTTACTTAAGCTATTGTGGTTTTGATGGTGTAAAAAGTGGGTTTTAGAGAAATGTTTGAAGATTCAGCTCAGTATTTATGAGGAGATTATTTTGCTGTTTCTCTTTACTGTACAGGCTTATTGTGGACATCTATCTCATATATAATTCCCTAAAACACGCTTTACAATACTTTGACTGTTCGACTTTTGTGTGAACTGTCTTTATCTAACATTATATTCAGCTTTGCAGTTTGTCTTTTTTTGACTGCTAGAGGCTAGCTGAACTTAAAAATAATATATTATAGTATTAATGCTGTTATTTCTTGTTTCTTTTAAAATAACAGAATTCAAATAAAATCCTTATCCAAGATTTTCCCAACCCTGAATATCTGAAAAATTAAGTATGAGTGTTTTTATTTGAACAGTGCCATTCTGAAATGTTGCAACATTCTTTTGTTCTGACTTCTTTTTGATTTTCTCCAGAGATCAAAAATAGCAGTGTATGAAAAGATGTGGACCTACATGAAATCAGCTGAGCCATCAGTGTTCACAAGGACTACTGCAGAGGGAGTAGCTCGTGTCCGCAAATCCAAGGGCAAGTTTGCCTTCCTGCTGGAGTCCACCATGAATGAATACATTGAGCAGCGAAAGCCATGTGACACCATGAAAGTGGGAGGAAATCTGGATTCCAAAGGCTATGGCGTAGCCACACCGAAGGGTTCTCCATTAAGGTGGGTGGAATAGTATAACAATATAAAATGTGTTGTTATAGTATTCCACCTTCCCTGATGTCCCTGATATAGCTCTTTTTGTTTTGTGTGTGAACATGGTATGTTATTTTTCTTTTCTTCCATTTCATTTTAATTTGATCAACAAAGGTAACCATTTCTAATTGCAATATGGATTTAGCAGCTATAGTTGGCGTATCTTTCAAGGCCATATAAAAACCAAACTGGTTGAACACTAGCTACTTGAAGTCAGCCTCGATAGAATTAACATCAGTTATTCTATTTCATCAGCTTGTTTCACCAAATTCAGCCCTTTATAGCAGTATTGTGCCTACATTATATACATCAGTATCTGCATCAATAATATGCCTACATTTTATGTTTTGTTTATTGATCTTGGCTGCTAATTTCTGAGTAAGAAGCTGCTTGTAACATCTTTTTTCAAATGTCATCACTTGGAGGCAATTAGTCCTTCATTAAAGCAACTTAATTAAAGTACTTTTTATTAAAGCACCTTCTTATTGAGAAAAAAAAGTTTGTGTTTCTAGCATTATGCATTTCAGTACTGCCTTCAAACTCACCAGTATTTTACATGGTATCAGATGTATTCAGTATAGTCGGAGAGTTTTTGATTCTCAGGCAGAACATCATTTGCTTTTCATTCAAATTGTCAGGGGACACAAGTCGAGGTACTGGCTCTGTGTTAAAATTGGCGGTATTTACCATTCTGTTGCCTTTAATGTTTAAGGCAAACAAAACTTCCTTTTTACAGTGGTAGATTTGCCAATTTTCTTCAAAGCAAAAGAGCAACTAGCAGGTCAAGGGAGTATGGCCTGTGGAGTCTGACAGTGATAGGGTGCACGTGGGTGGGGGAAAGGGAATGCTCCACAAAGTGCTCAGCACCCCATTTCTCACATTTGTGCTCATGGTAAGGCATTACAACGTGAAATAGATTCACAAAGGGGAGGAAGTAGGTGTCAGGGAAGAGATGCAAGTGCAGATGGAGACATATTTCTCTGGAGGAAATAACCGAGGAGGTATCTGTCCACATCTGTGACTGCAGAGGAGACATCATTATCACTGTGCAGATAACTAGTGCAGACACTCATTGCTTATCAGTTTAACCTGCACACAATACCACAAACCTCAATAGCTGTAACTGTATTACAGGGATGGTAATAGGAGTATCATCAGAAACATTTCCATCCACAGCAAAAGAAGATTTGTATGCGCAGGGGAAAATCAGGCCAGTTATTTCAGTGATTGAATATGAATTTTTGGTCCTTAACATTCAGTACCTCTCAGTTTAAAAATTGCCACCTTCACTGCTGAATAAAATAGTAAGAGAACACAAGGAGGTGAGAGAGGGAAAATGACATTAAAAATCGTAATTATATAGAAAAACATGTCCAGAACTCATGGAATAGTTGAAGGTAGAAGGCAGTGATAATAAGAGAGGCTGATCTATTATCTGGGTATATTTTCAAAGCACTTGTTTTTTATTTTAGATGGATTGCTATCTCCTTCTCAGTGTTTCGGACCTTAGAGTGGTAGGCAGTACTGCAGTTTAGGGTGGTAAGGAAATGCCCATTGCTGACAGTCAAGCTTTACTGTCAAAACTAGGGCACACGTTTTAGGAGTACTTTGGCTACTGTCATACATGTCCTAGCAGTGGGCTGTTTGCTTTAAGCATGCTTTATGGTGTTCTTTAGTCCCTTTTTTCTGCAGAGTATCCAATACCAACAACAAGAGACAGCCTGTTATAATGAGCAGGAATAGCCTGTGGAAGTTGATTTGTGTCAAATTTGGGCTTATTTCAGGTTGCTTCAGTTGGCTAGATAAAAATATCTATGAGTAATGAGGATGAGACATAAAGCAGTTAGAAGTAAGAGGGCCTAGTAAGACTGTCTAATAAGAACAGAGAGGAGGAGCACAACCCTGATTTTAAGTATCCAGAGTGAAATCCTGGTTCCATCCCAGCAAAAGACCAAGCTCCCAGATGTTTCAGTGAGGCCACAGTTTCATCTAACTGGGGGTCAGCAACTATCATTAGGGTGATGTGATCAAAAGCATGTAGCTTTTCACATCCTACCTTCAAGTGTGTTTCTAAAAGGAGAATAGGGAAAATCCTACCCAACCTGAAAATTGGACCAAATCTTCTTTCAAGCTGTCTCGACTGGCTGTCCATGTCCATGCTTTTCCTGAGCCTTTCTTTCACATGTGCTAAGCTGCTTGTTCTCCTGCTGCACCCCATTCCCTCCCCAGCCCCAGTGACAAACCATCAGTGCTGCTTACCTACTAAAAACATTAAGCAACACACTTAATGTTCTGGATAAAAATAAAGAACAAGCAATACCTCACATTCGTACCACCTCTTTCAGGTCTATAGAGAGTAGTACTTACTGAAGAGGGGAAAAGCTTCTCCCCTGTGCCTTTGAACAGAAAAGACTCAGCTGTAAATTTTAACTCCATGTTTCAGTATTTTCTGAATTTTTTAAATTTTAGAATATGCTGCTATTGCTATTTTGACTGCATCCCACATGGTAGTGTTTCTGTCACTGATCAGATGACTTATGTAACTGCTGTCTGCACAGATTATTGCAAATATTGAACATGCAGTTTGAAATCCATGAAGGGCAGGGCAGCTGAGCTCATTACATAAATTAGTCAAAAGACATAATTTGCTATGGGAGTTGTAAATTCTATGTTTTATTTAATAATCATAATTTCCAATTTGAGTTATATGTAGACCACAAATTACTTAATGTAGTTCACAAATAATTGCAAGAAGCATATAAATGTGAAATTTTCAAGCTCTGTTCATGCTCTGTTTAGGACTAGGGAAAAATAACATTTTTTCCAAATGAATTACTCATATTAAATTATTCACTAAAGTGTTTGAACACCTATTTCAGTATTTTAGTCTTAATCCTCCTCCTACTTAAAATGATTGTAAATCAGGAGATTTTCTCTG
This sequence comes from Atrichornis clamosus, assembly GCA_013400975.1. Taxonomy (NCBI): domain Eukaryota; kingdom Metazoa; phylum Chordata; class Aves; order Passeriformes; family Menuridae; genus Atrichornis; species Atrichornis clamosus. Next base: position 107,770 of record WBMZ01009670.1, on the reverse strand, counting down.
AAAATGTAGTAACAGCTGAATAAAACTGATGTGAGTGTATGCAGAACCAGACCACATATTTTCACACATCTGACAGAAAGTGGGATTAGGGATGGTTCCCTGCCATCACATCACCGGGCTCATGTTCATTACAGAGAACACACCATCACTTGGCTCATGCAGATGAAATCCACCTGTCAGAGCGATCCAGGGACTGGTCTCTCTGTTGCTCATGACCATACACATGAGCAGGGTAGTGGATTTTAACTTGAAACTCTTCCTTATTGGGTTCCATGCTACACTCCTGCAGTGTTCAACCAGTACCTATTGGCTAATTGGAATGATTTATTCTCAGTGCTGGTGCAGTATTAGGATTAATGCATATCACTGAATGGAGGAGAATGGGAAATGCCTGATGTGTGTTTCTTTTACGCCCAACGGGCAGTACCACATCACATATCACGTGTGTCTCCTTCCTTCCTTCCTTCTCAGTGATATTCACTTCTATATAATGTTGTAAAAGACTGACATGTTTGAGAAGGAACATGAAATTGAGGGCAAAGGCTCTCATCACAACAAAGATTGAGTTTCTCTCATGGCACTACCCAACTGTTCTTACTGTTTCCTCCTCCTACAACGGTAGGTATCCTTCCAAAGCTACTGTGTAGTACTCAGTGTGAATTAATGAGTTTTTTTCTTCAAAGGTGGTGCTTTCAAAGGTGGTTAAAAGAGTGCTGCTTGTCTGCTTAGCAAGACCTGCCTTGTAAAAGTGTTGTCATTAGAAGATGTTCTCGTGGCCAGACTTCTGGCTGCTGTGGATCACCCCGGGTCATCTGCCTTGCCACTTGAGTAATCTGTGTTTCTAGAGGGCAACACCTGGAGATTTTGTACTACACAAATCCTGTGCCTTGCATGCCTCTGCTTTTCTGTTTTAGATATGTAGGCATCATAAACAAGTTTGAAAAGTGAAGAACATGAAAGAGTTCTCCACTCTAAGATGTAATGAAAAAGGAATTAAAGGCAATATTTTCTTAAAGGTACACTAAAAGCTTTTTCAACCTTTTGTACCTTGAAGCTGTTTCATGTAAAGGTGAATGGCAGGTTGGAGTTTAAAATGAGGAGTCCTTATAATATTTTCTGTTACTGTTTTAACTAAGGAGATTTGGCTGTTCTTTTCTGGAGCCAACAGTGTGCAGCATGGATGAGTGAAACCTGCAAGGTCTTAAGTGTCTGGTGAGACACTTTGAGCCCAGACAGATGTGAGTGGCAGGATTAGATACAGACAAATTAAAAAAAAATGTTGACTAGATGCATCAATGTATTTTAGAGATTGGTGATATTTGTTCACCAACCTCATGAAATCCAGAACTTTAATAAGTTCCTGCTATTGAAATTACAGTTAATGTTTATATATATGAATCTGGGATTCTCTATTTTATTATTCAAATCTCTATTCTCTTCATGTACTAAAGGAGTAACTCCAGTTTGACTTTAGGAAGAATTCTTTATGTTTTGGAGAGGAAGGCAGAAAGGTCCACCTGGTGATACCTGCTGGTTTTTTGCAGGGTGGCATCTGGTGACATGAACTGCCTCTTTACACCAACTGAGGTGCTGGCTCTTCATCCATTCTTTACTGTGTTTAACGTAAGGTGTACAGCGAGGGTGGTGCATCGGTGATGCAGATGTTGCAGATGTAACTTTCTGATCTTTCTAGCAACTTCTGTGAAGAGCTAAGTAAATGTAAGTGAAGATATGGATTTTAGTTTCCATTCCATGCAAGGGAGGAGTGTCGTGGAGATTGCTTGGGGTGCAAAAGGCATCCAAACGTTGTCTTGTCAACAGTGTATGGATTCTCCTGTTTTATATAATTGTGCAATACCTGAAATAGAGATCTACCCTAGAAGTGAGAGATCTGTGGTGGAAGGAACTTTTTCTTGAAGAAAAATGAGCTTGTGAGCATAAGATAAAGGTCTTGTCTTTTAAGAAGGGAGTCTTTGTGTGCATGGGCTCTGTAATCTACTATCTTGACCTCAGGGACTTCATCTAGTCCTTGTTTTCCTGAGGTGAATCTCTAACATGGCCATTCTTTCATTGCTTCAATTCGGTGTGGTAATACAGGTGGCAGTGTCACCTTTGCTTTTCATAAATATGTCTAGTATGGTTCCTTAGAAATGCAGTGTTGAAAGAAAACTTACTTTAGTAATGCATGTTCATTCATACAAAATTTTGGCAGACCTTACACTGAATGGGATTTTGTATTTATTTATTTATTTATTTAAGTGATATTTCCTATTCTTTTTTTCATTGACCTGAAACATGCTTGGGAAGATAACAGTAAATCTGATAGTATAGTTTTTTCCAATGGAACTGTTAAACTTTTATCAGGTGTTGTCCTTGATGCTTTTTGGAGACCAGAGTATAAGGAGCTTATTGTGGAAGGAATTCCCAGCTCATCATTCACTGTCAAAGCTGTTTATTGTGAACTTAATATATTATTCTGAGATATACCCCAGTTCTCGTTTTACCCTGGGTTTGTAGATCAATGAGCTGGTAATTCACACCAAGCTCTGTAGAAAAACAGAGTCATTACACAGAGTAGTCAACTGTAAGGATAGATAAAAATGTTTCACCCAAAACTTCTTGCATGCTCTGTATTTTATGCTTTCTATGAGATTGGATTTGTGAGTACAAAAGGATGGGTATGATATTCACATATTTCCCCTGAGTAAGGGGAAAAATAGGAAAAATATTTGAGCTGACCATCCAAGTGGTCAACATTGTCAACATTTATTTAATACAGAGGACTTCTTCCACTGTTGTTTTTCAATGGTTTTGTACTGCAAAAATCCATGAATCCTCACAAAAATAGACTTTTCCCAGGAGTGAAGCTTTCTTGTACAAGTTGTGTTGTACCATCAAGGAAGCATTTCCCTGGACCACTCTTTGGTGTACCCTATATTGTTCAGTTTTCAAAGGTCTTCATAGATTTTTTTATTTTTTAACCAATATTGTTGATGTAGACGTCCTAACTTGTGGTGTTTCTGTGCATCAGGGCTGCATTCTTCACTCAGTGGCATGTGTCTGTTTCTAGAAAGATACAGAAATAGGCAAAGGTAATATATGGTTGGGTCATCACAACAGTGTCTGCGGCCCATGTGCTTCTGAGCATGTTCTGGCACTTCAGAGAGAAGAATGGGTATTTCCTTTGCTGGTTAGCTGTCTTCTGGCTGGCAACATTGGCAAATAAAGACCTCCCCAGATCATTCTGAAAACAAGCAACAGTGAGGACAGATGCAGAGGAAGCAGGTTTGATTTTTTCACATTTCTCTTCTCCTGCCAGAATGGCTGGTCTTGCCCTTAATCAGTGACCTTAGGAGTTAGAAACTGATGTTATTTATATATGATGTAGAGAAGATATAGAGAGAACTGGTGAATAATTGTGGTTTGAGAATTAAAATGAGTCATGTGAAAATACTGAGTTTGACCTCTACTCATTGAAGCAAAGGCCACTCGAGAAAACAAAAATCCCTGCATAGTTATGAGGTGGTCTGTTTATACTTAAAAGAACAGGAATTTAGTCAGCTTACCAAGATTTTACAAGGTCATTTCTTTCTGACATACAAAATTGTTTGAAAACCAGAATGTGATCTGTAGCATTTTATACATGTGTAAACATTATCCTGTTTGACTGATGGTGTAGATCACACTGTATGACTTTGCATAATATTTTTCCCTTCACTGTAGGCATAACAAGGCTTGAATTACCACCTCATTACCATTCAGTGTCAGAGCTTATAGCTGAAATATTTCTCAAGCAGTTCAGATCCTTCAGAGCTTGTTGGGTTTTCTATCAACTAAAAATAACACTTACTAGGTAAAAAGGCAGAGAATGGGCCACTGCTTAGCAATGAATATAAAAGTCAGGGGTCAAAAGAAGATCAGTGAAGAGAGCCTGACAATGAATGTTAGCAAGTTGTTCTTTCAGCTGAGTCTGGGAGGCGTACTTAATTTTGGTTATCTGGATTATTTCTATCTGAAAACAGAATAACTATATTAAAAGTAAAGAAAAAACCTTGAGAACAGAAGTTAGAATCCCAGCTTGCTCTGTTCCCCAGTGATGCCTGTTGGATTAATTTCATAATTTTCAATCAAGATATGGGTCTTCCCTGTGCAAAAATAATGCAGTAAAAAAAGATGAAAATGTTTTGATGTCTAATGAGATCCATTGCAAGATGTACAAGCAAATGTATTTAGGCAAAATCCTCTACTTGAAAGAGTTTTGTCTGTTCCTGTGATTTTTACATATAGAGGAAGGAAATTGTAATATTTCTGATTTACGTCACCAAGTTGCAGTGAAGAGCATTGCTACTGAGATAATTTCTGATATTTGTATCTTTGGAAGAAAACGACTTGTTAGCGTACGTGATGCTGTACTTGCTGAATTTTCTCTGGCCTGGGGCCGGGGAAAAAAATCAGTATATTTTTCAAGTACTTCAAAGAGCCATCTCTGACCTGCCTTGCCTCACAGAGCCTATTTCTTCATTGCCACTAGCAGGAAGTTTTCACTCTCAGACTTCAGGGATGATTCATAATTGAACAAAGCTCTCTGTGGTTCGAAGTAGAAAGCAAAAGTCAGAGGGATTTGTTCTGCTGCCATTTCTGTTTTCCTACGCTACAAATGACCCTAGAAGCACTGATGGAAGGCAAAGCTCTTCCAAGAAGCTCACTCCCGTTTTGGTCACGCTGTCACGTTCTGGTACCTCTTTGCTAATATCATCCAGCTTCTTACTCCACGGAAGGTCCCAGGATTTTAGTGAGAAAAGTTGTGAAATGAGCTGTTATGAGCAGGAGTGAAAGAACAGAGCATAGAAACAGCAGTTAAAGTATTGCATAGAAGGTAGCTTTTTTATCTAAACATTTCAAGTACAACAGGTATCTTTAAATTGGCAGTATAATCAGTGTAAGAGGTAAAACTACAATTCTGTCTCTTCAGCTTTAATATTGGCATAAAAGCTCAATTTCACTCTTTTTAAAATTTGTTTTTCTTTTTTACAAGCTATTTATACAAGAGATTTCTCTTTCTGATATTTAATGATCACTAAATATGAAATTTCCTTGCTGTCATGTAGAAGTATTGGGCCAATCTGAGGTAGTCAGCACTAGGACAAGTTTAATACAAGCTTGTTTTCTACAATCAGAAGGAAATCAAGGCAGCAAAAAAAAATCAGAGTTCTTTTCTTGCTTGTCCATTTCAGAAATATTTTAATGCAAACAGGATAGGAGCTTCACAATATCAAATCTATCCAAATGAAATTTGTCCGTCTGTTCAAATCTCTCACAAGTAAAAAAGGGCATGTATTGAGTATAACCAACAAACTTACCTCAAATTATCAGCAAAGCCATAATGCCTCAAAAATACTGATACCAGTGCTGCGCACGCTGGAGTCTTACTGATATTCTGGACATTAGCAAACTTTTGATAAGCATTAATCCCCAGCATATGCCAGCAGGATACCAAAAGGTTATGGTTGTTTCCAATCTGTAGATCCTCTGAGAAATAAATGCTGCTTCTTGGCACTTCAGAAATAATTTTCTCCTGCCCTTTTCCCTGCCATTTCCCCAATCCCTTGTAAAGCATCTCAGCAGAGGGCAAGATGCAGCCCTTTATATTTTAACAATGCTGCTCGTTATTATTTCTCTCTTTTCTTTTCATTACAACTCTCTGGCTGTTTAGGTGTCAATTCCCAGGAAACTGCCCTTTGAAGTTGATGGTACAGTTCCCCACAACGAAATGGCCTATCCCACTAAGATAATAATTGTTCAGGTAAATTGTAGGTAGACTAAAGCAAGGGAGCAGGCCACTGAAAGGCATCTCAGCAGCTCGTAACAATACCTCTCTGTGGAAATGACATTTGGGGAACAAATAGCACCTGAAAAACAGTTTGCGATTAATCTGTGTAGTAGTTGCAAAACTGCCCACTTCCTACTGACAGCAAGTACTAGATGGACTCCAAGAGACATAAAATGGCCATTTACTCTTTACGTAGCCTTGATTCTTGTGAGAAATCCCAAATCAAAAGTAGGGAGAAAAGTTTGTTTTCTTTCTTGTGGTTTCTTTGAACTGAGAACAGTATGTCAGACTGGCACAATGTGTGACAGAGTAGGCATTATGGACTGAACATCCTAGCATGAAAGGTGGAAAGATGTTGACAGCACAGAAGAAGATTCAGGATGTATTATTTAATGTATTATTTAAGCTACTGTGTGTCTTGGCCCAACAACTCTGAAAAACTCTAAAGCTCTGCAGCTCTTCCCCATCATCAGAATGTTCCCAAGGAGCTCAGGTTCCAAATAAACATGGCCATATATGCATCTCACTGAACAGTACAAGCTTAAAATACTGTTTGATGGATGGTGACTTGTGGTTGATCAGTGATTATTCCTCTTAACTGGTCTACTTTGTGTGTGGTAGAAGATAGAGTGAAAACCAGTGCTCTTTTTCTCAACTATCTCTAGATATCCTTAGCTCAAGTCCCTGTATTTTTATAGCTCAGTGCCTTACTGCCATGTTCTGCTTTCCTTCCTCTGCTTCCCATTCCAACTAAGTTACTGAGTGATAGCTTAAATCAAGCCTGAGAAAGGATTTACCTCCTATTTAACTGTATCTTTTAGGAAATCACATGATGCTAAACAATGCTATGTGCTCTTTGTTGAGTGAGATGCTTTCAACAGTTTTTGGCAGGATTGGCAGTTTTTTCTAGTCAAAGTTTGCCTGCAGTTTTCCCTGCAGTTTTTTAAAGCCAAAAGTCAACTGGATAAAAATGATCCAAGTCTGACCTGATACAGAGACCTATTTTATTGTTACACTTCAGTTATTTCTTTCTACTCTAAAAGAATACATGAAAATAATAATCTGCCTCCAGCACACACAGAAAATAGAGCTTATTTATCATTTTTTTCTCCCCACTTGGGCAGGAATAGCATCAGTGTGCAGGAAGATCCAGATCCCTTGCTGTCTTCCAGATCTTCCATTACTAGCAGCAGGGATGAATGAGGCCTGCAGGTGAGAGCAGCCCCAACATCTGGCAGCCCATCTGTTACCTCCAGAATATGTACAGCTTTCTCTGTACATAATTACACATCAAGCTCTTTCCAATCTGTTGCTTATATGGTCCCATTTGTGCAGCCCAGATTTGTAACTATGTCTTTAAGAGGCTTTTATAAGTAGAATTAGATCTCTGGATTCCTTGGTGTGGATGCAGTCACCTGATTCCGTACTTGACAGCATTTTATGCTATGTCATCTGTGTGATTTAGGTCTGTTTTGGGTCTTAAAACTCTTAAGCCTACAGAAAAATTCATATATCTAGTTATTTCCAACAGAAAATCTCAGCTTTTTCTGGAAAACCCAAATTATCTGTATTTCATGTGTCTAAATGTAAATATTACTAGGCAACTTTTCAGATTTTTACATTTTCAACCAAAGTTTTGAATTTGAAGGTTTCCACAGAAGCCTTTTACTGCTTGCAACACAAAATATGAAGAAATAGGTTTTAGGATGATGCTCATTTCTTTATTGGTTTTAAATAAAAAGATAACACCCTTTATGTTAAGCTGGGGGACCAACCCACATTCAGATGCTCTGCATTTACTAGGATTCATCTCCTCAGGTTTTAATCAGTATATGATACTATTACGATTATATTCTATACCTGCTAATAATATTTTTTGGTTTAAAACCACATGAACACTTGACAATTAGTTCTGATTTTTCAGTTTAAATAACGCGAACTCAAGCTCTGAAAGTGGAGTTGAAAGTGAACAGAAAGTCATCAGTTTCTTGAGGATTTAGGAATTTTTCTTGTCACAGTTAAATAAGCAAGCTGCTATTTTTGGCATCTCTCTTAGATAGTGGGCAATTATCCAAAGTAGTTTCCAATTAAAGTGCTTTTAGTTCATCTAATTTGTAGGCCAAAAGAGAAGATACTGTGGCATCAGATAAAATAATTGCAAACATTCAGGCGACATCTAGAATAGAGCATCCTTTTATTTTTAGCCTCCTCATTTAAGAAAAATATCAATAAATTGAACTAATTTCATGGAAGATGATCAAGATGGAGCTGGATATGGATCTGGACCTCCTCTGATGAGGGGAGGCTGGGGGAGCTGGACTTGTTCAGCCTGGAGGTGGCTTTGGGGGGTTCTAACAGTAGCCTCTACAGGGAGGTCTTCGACAAGATGGAGCCAGACTCTTCACAGCAGTGTAGGGCAGGAAGGTAAGTGACAATGGGCAGAGAGTGAAATGGGAGAAGTTCAGAGTGGACATAAGGAGGAACTGTTTCCCCTGACTGCCTGAGAGCAGTGTGGTGGTGACAGTATCTGCTCAGAGAAGTTGTGCAGGCTTCATCCTTGGAATTTTACAAAGCGTGACTGGTTGAAACTCTGAGCACCTTGGTTTGACCTCAGGACTGACCCTTCTGTGAGCAGAAGTTGGACCAGATGCTTCCTGAGGTGCTTTCCAGACTGTACTATGCCATGATACTTTTTTGACAATTATGGATATGAAAAGGATATCTTCAACCATCACATTGAATCTCCTGGAGCTACAGGAGTATTTGCAAGGTTGTAGTAGCTTTTGGAAAAAGTTGTTTATGTTTTCTGCATAGTAGAAGGTCTTCTCCTCAGCTAGTACAAAAGCTGCTCCTGACCATTAGGCTTTACTTATGATTTCTGTGAATTAAAAGTCAAGCAGATTATTCCCATCTGAATAAAATTCTCATGCTGGAAAAGCAAAAGAGGGTGAGAGGATCTGAACTCAGTGACGTAAGTGACAGTTCTTCATACCTCTTCCTTGCCAGGGCAAAAGGAGCACTTAACTCCTAAGCAGCTTCATACAGCTGCTGAGTGACTGACAGTGGGTCAAATTGTGAAAGCCTGTTTGTTGCAGGTTGGCTGTCTCCCACTTTTGGCAGGAAGAATGAGGAGTATCTTGTGGTTAAAGGCTAAGTTGAGGAAATGTGCACAGAAGTTTAAATTTAGTTTATCTCTAACATCTCCTTTCCATTTGGAGACCAGAAGGATAAACTCTCTATGAATGATTGCCTGAAAAAACCCAAAGCTTTCTAAGCAATGAAGTGTGGTTGGCTGAAGTCATGTCATACTTGTAAGCTTAATTATCACCCTGCCCAGATTTCCTGGGAATCTTGGAGGAGATCAGTGCACCTTCTTATTTCAGGTTCACCTGTGCAGATTGAGGGTAATGACAAGTGCCCATCAGCCTCAGAGGAATAGTGAAGATTATTAGTGTAGTGTATATTGTGCTGTGAATATTTGACGTCCATTCCTACTTCAGATGTCTGTATGATTATTTCAAATTCATGGAGGTGTATGTGACAGGACAAACATGATGGTAGATTTCTCAGTGTCTTTGGTCAAGGAAATTGTTTTGAAGAGAAAACAATAGGGAAATTTTAATTTCAACTAATGTTTTCTTGAACAGTCTGTGGTCTATGACCACATGTTGCTCTGTGTTCCCTTTGGAAAGCAATGGCAGAAATCTCCATCACCAGTGGACCCTCCTCCATACAGCTTGTTTTATTAAAAGTGGCATATGGGCATGTGTCCAGGACAACAGCAATTGCATGACTTGTATCTCCATATCCACTGTGGAGATGTATTAGTACTTTCAGTACCTTGTTTTCTCTCTAGCCTAGCTGCTTGTAAGCATGCATGAGTGTTACTGTATTGATGTGACTGTTCTTGGTCCGACAGGTCTGAGAGTGGCTATATTTGCATTTCACAGACTGGTTTGGGTTGGAAGGGACCTTAGAGATCATCTAGTTGCACACCCTCTGCCATAGGCAGGGACACCTTCCACTAGAACAGGTTGTCTGATGGATGAGTGGGGCATAGTAAAGTCCTGGCAGAACCACTGTATCAAAGTGACTGTGGCTTTTCCTTCGCCACCACCAGCTGTAGTACAGGGTCACAGAGCTGTGCAAAAGTGAAGACGGTCCATGCTTAAGTGGAACATGCTTCCATGCTGGGGAAGGGTGGGGAGTTTGCTACTGTGTACATGGCTGTACCAATGGAGGCAACATCGTATAACTGGTTGCCAGAGGGATTGGATTGCCCTTGTGATCATTTCACCTGATCTTGGGCTGATGTTCAGCTGGCTTCAGGGCATTTTAATTATCAGCACACTGGCTATTGGACCAACCATCTCATCGGGTTGCTGGCACTGTTTATGTTTGTCTAAGCATATCAGATATTCCTCATTAACTTCTGCAATAATATTCAGACAGAAAGTCCTAGGAGCTCTTCCAGCTAATCCCCATTTTGGCTGCTGACCAAATAAGGCTTTATATGGCACAACTGTAATTGCTTCATTTGTATGGTATTGATCTACCATTAGGCAAAACACAAGCCAGCATTTCACTAGGGCACAAGTTACGCAGTGTTCTTTATTGTTTGCGTTGCAGTTCCCACCTGGGAAATGGCTCCCGTTTTTTTTTTTCAGTTTCTGCTTCTAATTAAAGTTAATGAACTTCGAAGTGCTTGCATCATAATTAGAAAGCTTAAGAAAACATCTTTTAGCTGGAATCTTTCCATTTATTGCCTTTCTTCTAATCCTTCTTTATGAAAAGCATCAGTATGGAGTCACAAAGAAGCATGTATGTAATATTACAGAAATCTCTCATGCCTCTTCTCAGTCTAAGTTTAGATCTGCCAAAAGTGTATCAACTGTACAAATCTCATAAATTAGTGATCTGCTTCTGGCAGCCTTAAAAATCAAGAATCCATCCTGATTTCTGTGCTGCCTTTGATTGCTTTTGACATAGTGGCCATATTTTGTTAATAACTTCATGGACATTGATGTCAGAGGATGAATTTCCTCATAAGCAAACAGCAGTTTTGCCCTACAGCTTTCCCATGTGGAGTTGCTTTTCTTACTAGGAAAAAATTAATGGATGAAGAGACTGCTTGTATTACAGCACTTGTAGTACTGTACAGAATGCTGATTGTGTTTGGCTTTGCAGTCACTTCATGCTTCATTCTCATTAAGGTGAGACTAGAGCTTGATGGCTGAAAAGTCTAACCAGGCAGGCAAAAGGTTAGAAACAGAACCCAAGATAGTGGCTTTGTTTCTGAAATAAAGATATAGACATTAATAGAACCACAGAATCATAGAATTACATAATTGTTTGGGTGTGAAGAGACCTTTAAGGGTCATGTAGTCCAAACCCCCTGCAAAATGCAGGGACTTAGCAACTTGTTCAGAGCTCAGTCCAACCTCACCTGGAATGTTTCCAGGGATGAGACACCTCTCTGGACAATCTATTCCAGTGTTTTACCATCCTCATTGTGAGAAATTTATTTCTTATGCCTAGTCTGAGTCTTCCTTCTTTTAGTCTAAATCTGCCCTCTGTTAGATGAAAACCACTGCTCCTTATCCTGTTACAACAGGCCCTACTAGAAGGCTTTGTCTCCATCTTTTTTATTACCTCCCTTTAAGTACTGAAAGGCATTAATAAGGTCTCCCTGGAGCCTAGTTTTTTCCAAGCTAAACAACTCCCACTCTCTCAGCCCGTTCTCATGGGAGGACTCCTCCATCCCTCTGATGATTTTTTTGTCCCCCCTCTGGACCTGCTCCAACAGGTCCATGTTGCTGGGGTCTCTCCTCTTGCTGGGGGCCCCAGAGCTGGACAGAGTACTCACAGGAGTGGAGGGGCAGAATCACCTCCTTTGACCTGCTAGCCATGCTTCCTGTTATGAATTCAACTGAATTTGGCTACTCCATGAATTCCTGAGAACAGCAAGAGTTGGGTTTTTTCCCAAATGCAGCTGCTGGGAAGATGGCAGAAGTTGGTTTTTTTCTCTCACCCTAGCTCTTGCCACAGATACCTATGTCTCTGTCACGCTGAAAGTGGTTACATGCAATTCCTTTGGTACGACTTTTCTCTGAGGACACCTCAGAAATATTAGCTAGGATAGAGGACTTCTGTCACCTTTTATGGAGCGCCATAAGCTGACGGTGAGGTAGTTTGTGAGAAAGGCACACAGAGATGCTCAGCTGAGCGCCCTGACTTGTAGAAGTCACTCCATTGTTACTCCTGATGTTTTTCTGCCATTTCAGAATCTTAAAGACATCTTACATTAATCAGGTGCTGTTGTGAGGTCCTGAGCTTGCAAAAAGGAAAATACAGCAACATGTCATAAGGAGTAGAAAACAGGAGAAGAGCATGTCAAATATAGCATCTCTTACCCATCTTATCTTTGTATGTTCATAAATGGTGAGATTCAGCCTGATGTCAATGAAAAATTGGAGAAGTCTGGGAGTGAAATATCTTCAAATACTGTCAAATTTGAGCCAGGCTCCAAAAATGCCAGATATGTTCAATACTGCATTAACATCTTGTGTTTATTATTATGCCCTCCTACCCACTAAACAGAACATACATTTATAGAGCACATTGAGATATGGGGCTGGTCAGGAACCAGAAAACCTAATTTTTGCAGTAGTTTCAACAGGATATTTTATTTTCCATGATTTGCAGCAAGATTCAGCAATAAGTTCTGACTCCTTTTGGAGGCCACAGTAACATTTCTTCTGGGATAGGTGATTCAGCCTAGGGTTGGGTCCTCCTGCCGATGAAAGCTGCGAAATACTCCGTCAAAGGTACAATATTTCTGCCACTGCTGGGACATGTTGAATGGAGTGAAAAATTAGAAGCTGCTGAAACAGCTGCTGCCTGCTTTGTTCTGGAAGATTTTGATGTAGTAAAATCTTCCTCTGCCTAGGGTGGCAGTAAAATCTGCCTCTGCCAGACTCTGTGATCTTAATAGGCTGTCTAGTAATCCATCAGTGATACCAAATGGATTGAGATGGATGTAAAGAAGGAACAGCTTTCTGAGTTACAAGGAACCACACCATATTTCTATTCAATAAGCACTGAATTGCATCCAAAAGAGATATGTTTTCCTAGGCTCATTCTGGGTGAAAATAGTCACTTTGTGGCATCCAGAAGCATAAATTTAAAATGCCTTCCAAAGATGGTTAAGATACCATGCGAAGAAAATGTTAATCTTCTGGCCAACATCAGTAATGGTGAATAATGTTTACAGTCCTGTTAAGTCATCTATTTGAAAAACAATTAGATCATTTGTGCAGGCAGTAAACTGCAGCATTTGGCTTTTTCTTGTGAATGGAGAGACATAAGGAGTTTCAACAACATGTGCCTGGATAACAAAACATAATGGCATTTCAAGAGGTTTGCACTAATGCAGTCTAGCTAGGAGAGGAGAGGGACAGCATGAGATGTGATAGATCCTCACTGCTGTGACCCTCACCTCAAGCTACTACTCCCTGGCTTTCAGCAGTGCTAATCCAACACGGATGGAACCTCTGCCTGGCACTGAACCACATGCTGTGCTTTGCCATGAAACCCCCACCTGTCTGTGCCAATACTGCCATTTTCTGTCAGTTGGGTGACCCTAAACTTAGGAGTGACTGGAGAGGCAGGTGAGACAGCATCCAAACATCCTGCTGTGACACAGACGTGAGTTGAGGTCTGCTTCACCTACAGTGTATGAAGCAAAAGGCTTTCTGACAGCCATGCCAGAGGTGAATGTTGCCCTATCTGAAAGTATTAAGTATTTGGGGGGTGGGGCATGTATTTAAACATGCTCACTTTACATATTTCAAATCTTAAAATATTACTGTAAATGTATAAAACCCACAAAGGGCTCAGGGTTCCTCACGTTTCTGAGGTGAAGGAGAGTTTTGAGGCTCTTGGCAGTGGGCTAAGCTTATCCTGAGAGCAATTCCCACAGTGTGGAGACAGCATTACACTGGTGCTCAGACACTTTTGGAAAAATTCACTCAAGCGAGGGGTTTGCTGAGGGTAGTGAGACAGTGGCACAGGTTACCCAGCATTGTCGTGGATGCCCCATCCCTGGCAGTGCCCAAGGCCAGGTTGGATGGGGCTTTGAACAACCTGGTCTAGTGGAAGGTGTCCCTGCCCATGGCAGGGTAGTTGGAACTAGATGATTTTTACGGTCCCTTCCAATCCAAACTATTCTATGATTCTATGATGCTAAGCCTTTAAAACATGTATTCTGAGTCACAGGTGTTGGACTGCAGAAGCCTAGTCACATAATCCTCATTGTGCTGGAACCAGCAAGAAAAATTGTGCTTTGAAAAAAAATAGAAATTGTACTGCTCAATGAGAACAGGATTAGGTAGTTGTTAACAAAAATTAAAATACCTCAGAGTTGGAGCATTTCTGCTGCTGCTGAAGACTCTCTACTGAACCAATATGAGCATTTTCTCTAGGGAAAATTTAATGTATTTTTTATTTACAGCAAAGCTTTGTATAAAACAGAGAAAAAAGCTGAGTTGCATTCCCAGGTCAACTGCTGTTGTTTTTATACAAGCGAAATATATATTTAATTGCTTGTGCCAAGAAGTGTTTGCATACTGTAATTGGAATATCTTCCTGCAAAACAGCTTTCAATCTATATAAATATTTTAAACTACAGTCATCAGACCTCTAGCCGGTGTAAATTGTCAGAACCTCTTTGAATTCAAAATAGCTATGGCAATTTTTAGCAGCAGTGGGTCTCCCATTAATTGGAGCTCCTGCTGATCCTCAAGGTGTCAGTTTGGCTCATACTTGTTTACAAAGCTCAGCTCGAGTAGCTAAGCTGTATACTATACTTAGGACATACATAGAAACTGTAAATACTCACTGCCCTTGGAAATTAATCATCTTATTTGGATGACTAAATGAAGAGCACTATACTTATTTTAATTAACCACAATTGAAAAGTATTTGCATTAAATTTCCCATCTCTAAATAAATAGCAATAGATATAGTTCTTGTAAAAATAGTTTATTCTTATTGTTTGTAGAATATTTTGATCTACTGTTCTATAAGAAGTGTTCTAAATGCAATTGGACAGCTGATTTTAAAATAAAGTTTTTAAATGGCATCAGCTTTTAATGCAGCACAGAACCTGCCCAGAGCTTTTTTTGCAATGCTTTGGCTTTCTACAGGCCAGTCAGTTTTTCAAGGGTTTGTAAATTTTGCTAGATGGAATTCAAGAGGCATCCACTGTCCTGGTGGGTCTTGAGCGGGGCCTGAGCATTCTGCAGACCCACTGCAGAAGAGCTGGTATTGTTGTGAAGACTCACAACTTGAATACTAGTAGTTCTTTATTTAATATAAATGCTGGGCAAGCTATGAGCATAAGTGCCAAGGACTCTATTTTGTGTGAACTTTCAGCTACGTGTGAAAATGTTTTGATGAGTGCTGTGCTTCAGTACTTGAATACAGTTTTTTTTCATACAAGTAACATTACAGCATGCAAACCTTTATAAATCCCAGTACAAATATTATCTCTGTAAGCTCTTGAATGCATTTAAGAAAACATGCTTTCAAAACTGGCCTTTTCTCATTAAAGTTTAGGTTATTTTTCTTGTAAAAAGGTTCTTGCATTAGCTCTCTTTTTTAATATTTACATTATTGATCCTTCAAGCCTTCTGAGTACACAGTGATGTAAGCTTTGGCTACATCTTCCTCATTAACAGAGTGCTTGTTTCATTCCTAATTTATTAAACATATTCAACCAGTGCCATGCAGCTTTGCACTTAATTTCTCTTGATGAATTGTCAAACACCCTTAAACTGCGCTACATTTGTGTCATATTACAATCTGCCATCAGCGCTTTTCAAAACATGGATAAAATAAACAGCTCAGAAGATGTGCAGGTTTTAATTTTTTGCTTGGTAAGGTTGCATTTTAATTTTTCCTGTTAAAAACTATTTGAATGGATGATATATACAAGCTATAAAAATGCACCCGCTTGTGTTTCACCAAGCACATTTTAGACAGATCCTCAGCTGCATCCAGGAAGCGCTAGGCTGGGGGGTGAGGGGATGCTCCAGGCAGCTGTGGCCTCCTCTTCCCAAGCCACCTGGGCTGGATACAGATCAGATCATGAGAGAATAACTGCAATTCACATCACTGAAATAAGGTCACTGAACTTGGCTTCACCGAGCTCACTCTGTGCCTTGTCCTGAGGGAGGATGCCCTCCAGCCTGCGCCAGGAGTGCCCAGGGGCTGCTCTGCGTGATGGCTGCATCAGCAGGTAGTGGCAGGGAGGGATGTCCAAAGTGCTAGGAAGAAAATTAGCTTTGAGTTGCATGAGACACGGCGTCAATTGTGAACACTGGCTGCCATCGCTGGCTGTGATATTACTGTCTCAGGAAAGCTTGTTCCTGCAGTGACCTTCTGCCAGTGTACCACCACATCTGTGGCTTTACTTCCCATTGTGCAGTAGTTTACTGATCCCCACTTCTTTCCAGGCACTAGTTATATAGGAGTCTGTATACAACAAACTTCTGTGACAATGTTGTTGTGTATATTATCATAATAGAAAGGAAACCTCTGTGCTTTGCCAGTTGGTCCATATCTCACATATGGCCCACCTGTGGAGCTTTGCTCATTTAACATTCAGGTACTCCCTTCTGATATTTGTTGTACGTTCAGAGAACCTGAGGTTAACCAGAGATGGCATCCCTCTGCACCACTTGACTTCTAAGTGACTGAGCGATTTCTGAGGCTTTGAAGGCCCTTGTGGGAAGGATTTGTGAACAGCCTTTTAGAGGGTCGAGGTCTCTGCTCTGCTTCTGCCCAGTAGCTGTGGCGGTGGCCCCAGCGGTTCTGGGACGAGAGGCTGTGCAATATGGCTGCAGCTAAAACAAAGCTGTCTCTGTGTATGTAGGGTCTCATTAGCGAGTCGTGTTATTTTTGCATATGTTGCTTGATCGTTACTGTACGTGCACAACATCCCCAACTCTAAGCGGTGAAACAGCAGTGCCGCCGTCTGTAGTGGTAACAGCAGAATTGTGCTAAGAATCTGCCCAGGATTCAGGGAAGTATTTTTGCTATCTAACATGCCAGTTACACAGAATTTATGACACCAGGTTCATGAAGGGGATTCAGGAAAATGTCAAAGCTGTTTAAATAGCTAAGACATTTAAGTTTTCCTGGCAAAGCTCTACCGGCTACCTAAAAGATTGTTATTTAATGCCTACAGCAGAGATCCTGCCTTTGTTGTAATGAGTACTTAGGGACCTGTCTGTGCGTTTATGCCAGTATTCAGTATTTCATATTCAAAAGTGGACATTCTGAGACCTTACTTCATGAAGGCAGTCTCCATGAACAGGCCAAGGCTGAGTCCTTGGAATTGCATTTGGGGATGTTGCTGAATGGTGCAGAGGGGTGGTGCTTTCCACCCGTCCTGTGAACCACTGTGCATCCAGAGGTTTTGGGAACTGAATGACATAAACTAAAAGCAGCTGTGGCTGAGACTCTGGATGCATATTCAAGTCTAGCCAGGCTGGAGAAAGCCTTTTCTACCTGTTGTGTGTGTTCAAGCTCTGGGCATTAGGCTGTGAAAACAGGCTTGATCTTACTGTGCAGAATGCATTTCATATTTTGGTTTCTGATTTCTAAGGAATACTGAGTTGCTGTGCTGAAATACCTGTTGAAGGTGTTGCCTTCAGGAAAAATTTGGTGCCCCTTTTTTCCACTATGGCTGTCTCAGATTTCCAGCAGTGCTTGTGATCTTGGCTGTGGTGGTCCCTAGCCTGGAGTTCCATCTCTATCCCTCATGGTGCAGGGACCTTTGTATGTCTTTATCAGCTGTGGGAACCACAGCCCCTCATGTGGCTGAGAATGTACATGAGCTGGGTGTGTTGTGCACCACAGTGTTCAGGTCATTTGTTGAATGCCTCCCTCACTGCTTCTCACGGACTGAAGTCCAACAGGTGGGTCAACTGTTAACCACTGATGTGACCCAAACTCAAAGTAGACCTCTCTGGAAGTCAAAGCAAACCTCTCTGCCAGGTTCCCTGGCTTTGGGCAAGCACCCTGCTGCAATTCTTTTGGATAACAAGTGAGGTATCCCTGTTGGAGCCACTGATGTTATTTTACAAGGGACTGGGTAGTCGTGTTGTCATCTGTCTGCAGTTTTATCTTTTGATAATTGTGGAAGGTGTATCTGCAGTTGGCACAGATAGGCTCTTTAAAAAAAAAGAGCAATGACACTAATTAACATTTGAAACTGCTTGCTACTATTTACTTATGGGGAGATGGACAGTGATTCTAAATGAGTCATAATGATTAAATTATCATCAAGTTTTTCACACTGTAAGGGAGCTTAAAAATAGCTGTGATCCATACATTGAAATCACTGTCCATCCACCCAAGTACTTGTGAAGTGAGGGCTGCAGTTTTGTCTGAACTGGCTTGACTATCACATAGAAGGACTCAGTTTTCTTCTGAGTAATGGAAAAGGCAGGACTGTGCAGGGACACCAAGGATTGAGTCATATTAAAGCCCTTGCCTACTTTCTACTGCTAAACCCTGACTCTCGCAAAGTCTTCAGATCCTTTATTGAGGAACACATTGTCTTTAGTGGGAGTTTTGACTAAGTGTGATTTTGAGGATACGGTCCTATTTTTTAAGATGAAAGGAAAGTTTCTGCCACAGATACTCAAGTTTTCAAAAGCTTTCCTCTGTGGGAGAACAAAGCACTGTCTAGGATGAGTATGGGTGAACTAGCCTGGCTCTGAGGTCTCGGTATATAATCTTCAATGCAGTCACCATTGCACATTTTAGGCTCTCAGTTATAACATATCTGGGAGATACAGCAGCGTTGAGCAAAGGTTCTCTGTGTTTTGCTGACCAGAAAGAAATTATTTATTTGCACATGTTGAGGTGGACCTGGATACCAAAGTAACAGAGAAAGCAGTGTGAAACTAACCTGGTTTTACATGGCCTACTAGACATGATGAGGACAATAATGTGTTACATTTATAAACAACACAGTTTAATTTCAGAGAAATGATTGCAGCTTAAATCCACATTTACTTCTTCATCCTTTTTATTTCCATTTCTCTATTGTGCTGTGAAACTGTCTATGGATATGGCTAATAACCCAGCTAAATAACCCTCTCATGAATGGGTTTCATTTATTTATTTATGATTCTAGGATTACTATCAACCAGCTGTAGTTTCTCCAAATGACTGTGGGAAAATTTTTCTTGATAATCTTTAATATTTTGAAAGATAAATTTGAATATTTGGCAAGTGAGAAAGCTTTTTCCCTTCTACATGAAAATTTAATTGTCAAAAACATCACCTACTTGTTTTTAATTTGTCTTAGAATATCCACATGAAAGACCTAAGTAGACATTAGCTTGAAAAGCTTGAAAAAAAGTTTTAAATTATCAGGTAACATCTTCACCCAAAATAAGGTAAAGACTGAAAAGAAAAAAACTTTCTAAGGATTTTAGCATAAGGACTTTTTCTAATTCAGTGAGCTTTAATGTTCACACTTCAGAGACTATAGCTTAGAGGAAACAGTTTCAAGTTGCTTTTTCAGATAGACAGATTGATAGGGCTTCCCATCTGCTTTAAAATCAGACTGAGATTAAGTGGCTTGTTGAATTGAGAGTTAGTGATATTCCTTGAGATACATTTCATTTTTCATGGGAGTGATCACTCCTGCCTGCATCTGTAGCATTGTCAAAGCAGCTGCTTATGTTATTGCTACCAGTGTAACAATTCGACACAGCAGCATTAAATTAAACCTAGTTTTGGATCCTGTTGAAATGAGGACTTTTGACTTTGACTTTCTAGACAGCAGGCTCCAGATATATATCTAAGCCATTTTTAAAATAAGTAATGTTGTTCAGCGTCAAAGAAATAGTGTTGCCAGGATCATCTTTCATCTATGGCTCAGTCCCAGTGTCCTTATAAAGGTAACATTTATGTTTAGTGTACTGGAAATCTGTCTCTTAAATGGCAAGGCTGGCCACACAGTTACCTTTCTGAATGGGGCAAGCAGACTGAAAGCACAGGCTTTCTAATTAAAAGCTGAGTATGAAAAATCTGTAGTAAATATGACTGGTACAAAAGCAATTGCTTTCAAGAACAAAAGGGACAAATGAACAATTTCATTCCAATTTTGCAATTGCTTGTCTCCCTCTGGAGTGTGAACCATAATTAGAGCACTTAGACAAAATCACATTTGTCAGCCTGGCTGCTAAATTCCCCTTAAAGATTTATCCACAAAGAGCAGTCTGTTATCACTCCCACTACAGCCTACAGTTCTAATTTTCACTTTCAGGGACAGACAAGCAATTACTTTATCTCTATTGAAAATCTCATATAAATCTAACTGCAGTGAAGCAAGATCTACACACAGGCAGTTTCCAAACTTCATGACCAGCCAGCAAGGACCTGTCTTACTTCCACAGGAGCTTTATGAAAAGCTGTTACCAGAAGACAATGAAGGTTTGTCCTGAAGCCACAGAGGGGCCAATGTAGTAAGGAACACTCCCTAAGTTGTGAAGTACCATTGTCTGTACTTGTCTGCCAGGAAGATACCTTTCCTTAGAAGTGAGAGAAAAATTTCCATTCTAAGACCAGAAGGGATCCCCAGGAACCAGGGACCAGCCATCTCTAGAGAGGGTGAATCACAAGCCCCACTGTCTTCTGGTGCCATACGACCTGATAGAATCCTGCCACCAGAGGATCTCTTCCCAGCCTTCTCCAAGTACTTTGAAGGTGTTGCATCCTCTCATTGTTGAGGTGATGATGGCATTGACAGTCGTAGTTCTTGCCAGGTCCCACTCAGTCCTGACAGACAGATCTTGAGAGCATTAAACAAATTCAGAGAGAGAAACTCCATCTTTCTCAACCCCATATCCCCAAAGAGCAGTAGTTAAGCTACTGACGTCACAAACACTTTGGAGGGCAAGTGTGCCACTGCCCCATGTGCACCTGCAGATCCACAAGCAAGCTTGCTTCCCATCAGGAAGAGTGTACGTGTCTGATAGGCACGGATGCACTAGGGACCTCTGGACATAAAAATAGGAAGACGCAAATTTACTGATACTGATGTAGTTGTGTACCATTGGAATATGTGACTGTGTAGGGCCTTAGTAATACAGATAGCAAGTTGTATATTTTAAAAAGTGCAAAGTTTCTTCTGGAGGTGATGAAGGCTGCATAAATACCTTGGCAGATCAGTTATCAAATGATTTTAAAATGTTATATAGTGACTATAGTCACTATCATAAATCCAGATGCCTTACATTTGGGTTTGTATGTTGGTCTATACTGTCTAACCTCTGCCATCCAGTCCTAATGCTCTCTGGACACCTAAAGGAAAATCTCTGAGCATGCACAGAAGCAACTGCATCCTAGGACCAGCTGTGCCCTAGTTCTTGGCTGAGTTTCAGTACACTTCCAGCAGCCTTGAGTTCATGCAGAAACAGTGATTCTGTGCTTTAGCCTTCGTGTTGGCAATACCCCTTTGCCTGCACAGATCCAAAGTCTCTCTCAGGTATTTCTGTCATCTGAAATGAGAAAATTTAAACATGATACGGAGGACACCAGGCTCACAGAATCCCTTTCAGTCTATTGTGCCCATGCCACTGTGCTGCTAGCAAAGCAGGATTTGTCTTTCATCCAGTGGTAGCACAACATGTATAAACTCTCCAGGGAAAAGTCCTCAGGATGTCCAAAAAACCTTCTTGTATCTCAGCACCCAGCTAATTGGCTGGCTTTGTTCTTCCCAGTGCTTGAGCTTCAGTTTGGCTGCACTGTTCCCAGGTTCCCCCAGCGAGGATCCTGTTCCTCCACAACAGGTGCTCTTTGGCCTGGTAGAAGGGTGCTCTCCCAGAATAGTAGGGCAGTCCCTGGAGTCACGGCACTAAGCTGGCCCCCAGGTCTTGCATTCCAGTGTGCAAAGGGAGCAGGACTCCAGAGCCTGCATCCCAAACGCACTGATGTGCCTGCAGCAGGGGATGGAGTGTCAGAGAGACAGGCCTCTGGACACCTTTGTCCAGGGCTTCCTTTTGACTGGCTCTAGACACCACCTTAGTCAGTGTGTGAGCTGTTAGTGCTCCTCATCAGCTCTTCCTCCCACGGCCTGTTTCTGGAGCCCTAATCCATAGCTTGTGCAGGATCAGTCTGAAGTGCTACGTGTCAAAACGGTAGTGACACAGTGACTGGCAGCGTCTGGCATAGGCAGTCTGGATCTTGCCTCTTCAGTACATGGGGATACATCTTCTCATCTCCTTATTAAAACAGCCTGGGGCCAGACTGAACATACTTTAAATATAGATTCAAATAAATCAGTGTAAATTGGTTATAAATCCAGGCATAGTTTTATCATCATTTTGCAAAAATAGTTTGGGTTGGTTGATAGAATTTTTGCATTAAAATCCAAGCTGTTCTGAAAATCATTTCTACACTGGAAACACATTTTTCACATTTGGAAGTAACCACAATTATTTGTGCTGCCAAGGGCTTTGAAATATGGAAATGAGAGGTTTATTTAGTGTGTGGATCAAGCTTATAAACAGCTTAAGTCCTCATTCCTTCTAACATCTTAACAGCTGTGCAGTTTCTTACAAAATATGTTTTATCGTTTCAAGAAATGCGGTTAACCTCGCAGTACTAAAACTGAATGAACAAGGCCTGTTGGACAAATTGAAAAACAAATGGTGGTACGACAAAGGAGAGTGCGGCAGCGGGGGAGGTGACTCCAAGGTTAGCCTCAATGTCACCAACAGCGGGTAAACAGTATGTAAAGTAATTGGTGCATCTGCTGGGGTCTTACCTGCGACAAAACAGCTTCACCAGTGGCACAGCACTGCTGGTACCTGCAGCTGAAATCGAGGTGTATGCAATTACTGTCAAAGCAAAAATATTTGCATTTGTTTAAGCACCCCAAGGGGAACTTGTAAATGGTCCCTGGGGTGAGATCTATCACCAGTGTTCAGAAACCTGCATCTTCTTAAATTGTGGTAAGCCTTTTCCAAGTTTGCTCTTGTGAACAAGCAGTTTGATACCTTCAGAAGCCTGCTCACCAGCTAAGACTTTTTTCCTACTATATGGTACTAGTCAAAATATTTTCCAGTGACAGTAAAGGAAAAGGGTGAAAATCAGTGTGACTATCTCCAAGGGGTAATTCATGGTATGGTCCAGGCTCAGGCATCCACTAGACACAAATACTGGTACAAATTACAATTTCCATGAGTATCCAAAATAGGAAAACAAATTTCAGATAAAGTATCTTCATGCTGACATTTCCTGATATTTTTCCAATAAACTAAAATCCATGGTGGTTCCGTAGGCATAATTTATCAGAATTTATCAGACAGGAATTTTAGGCTGCCTGCTAGGCTGAGGTGTTGACAGCTTCCTATTCTTTCTGCATTCCCATATCTTCCATATGGCCAGTACCAGTACTGCCTTGCCTCCTCACAGCTTCATTTGGGAAACTGCCTGGTACTGAAAAGAAGTAAAAATGTGGAAGATGGTGAAGTGGGGGAGAATGGAGATATTAAAAACAGCCCTTCCATGCCAGGCAGCATGTAATAATATTTATTTATGTGCTTGTGTGTGAACAATATATTAGAGAATGCTGCACAGGTAACTGTGCAGGCACAGAGCTAGTCAGATATAGATGATTAAATTGGACTGATTTGTCATACACAGTTTATGTTGTTTTCTTTACAGTTGCCTACATATATTTTTTCTTACTATTTTCTCTCCTTCTCTAGTCCTCCTGCTCTTTCACGCTGTGTCCTGGCCTCAGGGACCATCCCTTGGGCTATTCTCCTAATCCTCTTCACTTTGCCTTCAATCCTGCTGCTCTACCTATTTTTCCCCACAAAACTCTGCTCGCCAGCAGTCACAGTTTCAAAAATGGTCTCTATTTTCTCTTCCAAAGTACTCAGACATATTAGACTTAATAGCACTTACCTAGAAATGGAGGAGACACCAACTTCTACTAAGAAAGTTGATAAGTGAACCATAGGTCTCCCACACTGCTGCTATCAAATGCTCCGCCGAAGGCTGAACTTCTGCATTACTGGGGGAGGGGTATTTACTTCATTTTTTTTAAATGTCACAGTCAGGGAGTAAGATCATTAAAACACCTCAATTTTCTTAGAATAGCCTCCTCATAAGCCTGCTGTGGTTGCAAAGTGAGATAAAAGCTAGATAGCAAACTAAGGATGTTTTTTACTTACTTTCCCTGATTACCAGCCACAGGTGCTGTGAGTCATGAAGCAGGAAAAATGGAACAGCTGACGGTAGAGGGACAGGCAGGACTTTACCGGGGGAATGTCTGGAAGTGCTGAAGGAGCAAGTTTGGTGTGATGGAAAGTGACAGAAAAAGGAGTGGAGGAAAATTAGGAAAGAAAGGCAAGGACTATGGTTCATGGAGAAACAGGGAGGACCTGTGAATGCAGGAGGGAGGAAGGAACACATTGCCAGTGGAAATAAACAATAGATGACACAGGCAGTTCAGGATACGACAGACAATGTGGTGGGCAGGACGGTGTGAGCAAAGGATGGCAAATGTGATGGAGCTCAACTGGTAGTTCTAGGACTATACACAGCCTGCCCTGAGCATTCATCACCTCAGGCCTGTTTCCTGCCACACTTTTTTCCAGGCACAGCTGAGTGAGTAGGCAGTACCAGTGCTCCTGGGAAGCTCCAGGTCTATCTTGTGCCTGCAGTGCCCATGTTTGGTAGAACCAGGCACATCATGCAGGTGAGCAGGCATTACCACGCTCCTCAAATTCTGCATTGCAGCAGGGTTATAAACTACAGCCAGCCTGATTCCTTAAAGGGTTACTTAGCTATTTATCATCTATAAAATCCATTTCCTTGTTCAGGAACAGTCTTGATCAATTGAAGTCAAGACCCTTTCTACTGAATTAATGGAGCTCTAAGTTGTTGGTTTTTTTTTTTCTGCTAGCAAATTGTCATTATAGGAATAATCAGGACACTATGCACTGTTTTGTAAACCTGACAGCTACCAACAAGTCCTGAACTAAGTTCTTACCTTCTTAAGAAGCTAATACTTCTTTTCATTGTATGAATTTAAAAAAAACAAACCCTGAGCTTTGTTAGCAGCTCCAGTCCAAATGACAGGGCTTCCCACTATCATGAATGAGCATAAGAATCTCCTTTTCTGTTGAAAGAAATATAGCACCTGAGGCTTGACTCATAACTGTGCTGTTACTATTTGAGATTCACTAGCAGAATATGAGAGTCTATACCCAGAATAACCCTTCACGATAGTACAGAGGACTACAGAAATAAGGAAGTTTCATCAGAGTTCAGCAGTTCTCCAAAGGTTTGTAAAACAAGATGTCTCCTACTTCCATTCTGTGCTCTTTAAGGTCATCTCTAGCCTCCCCACTTATTGTTCCCTTTAAGGGACAATCTTCCAAAATTCAGAAAGAAAGTTCAGAAAACTGCCCTGTGTGAACCACCTGTGGTTTAGTGATCTGATTAATTAGTTCATGGTTGAAGATAAAAGTGAGACCCCCAAGTCATTTGAGTGCTTTTGAAAGTATTACCTCATATCCTAACTGCATGCCACCGTCATTCCATGTGGTGCATGGAAAGGTACTGAAACACAGGTTTTGCCACTTTGCTCCGTTGTTTTTATAAAAGTATGAGTGGATGGCAGCTGTGCTGGTGGAGATCTTTTCCAGTCTCTGCTGGCAGCTCTCAGGAGAACACAGTGGCCCACGTTTTTTTCATTCAGCTGATGAGGCTGACCTTACACTTAATTAATGGCTCAGCCATGAGTGGGTAATGAAAATGCTCCTAGAGTGTACTCATGATTGTATTTTTAAAATCCTTGTCTATCAGAATTCTATATTGGTTTCAGAATCACTCAGTATTGTGATTTAAATGTTGTAATTGCCCATTTGTTGTCCTGAACACAGCTAGCTCAGAACTTCATTAATGCCATTTTAAAGCACTGTGATTTTGCTGAGTTTGCTGGCTCAAGATCCAGCCTGAGGCTCTTAAAAAACAGCCCTTCCAACAGCAAGTGATTGATGACAGGATAGGAGGAAATGAGTAAGAAGCCAAGAGAGAAGGTAGAAGGGCTGAGAACATGATGAAAAGTTAGAAAACTGGTGCCCCTGTGCCCAGGTCAGGCTGTGCCAAAACCTACTTCAGCACATGAGTGAAACCTGTATATGACTTCAGTACATTGCTCTTGCCCATATACAGCAAACCATACTGATTTTCAGTTTCTGTCCCCTTTAATATCAGTGGGACTGTTCACCAACTGATTGTGTAATAAGTGTAATAACAAGTTGAGTCTCTGAGTTTGTGACTGACACAGTCAAAATAAGTGACTTCCCCTGAGAGCCAAGGTGATCTGGACATGCATCTCCCATGAGAGCTGTTGAAAATCTCCTACTAAAATGAAAAAGACAAACAAAACAAAGCCTAAAATACATTAAAATTCACTACACCTGCAATCACTTGCTGTGACTGGAAAGATGTATATATGTTGTGATTCTGAAAAGCATAAGCAGCTTCCACTCTGCAGCCCATTATTCTGGGCTTCTTGTATTGGACCATGTGCATTTCTCATCAGCTGACTGACTTAAATTAGGAGAAAAATCCTCTTATGAAAGTGTAAAATATTTTAGAATATTTAAAATACATAATTTTAAATCTTGCTCGGAGTGCTTCTCCCTCATCAGAGCTGGGACTGTCTGAGGGCAGATGCAAAGGACATGTCACACAGCCTTGCTAGGGCAGGCAAGAAAGTGAGGGGCAGAGGACAGGCTTTCCCCAGGTTCTGCAGGGCCTTCATTAAGGAAGTTTTCCAGCAAAATTAGTGGAGAGGAGAAACAAGGGCCTGGCCTCAGTCACATCACTGGCCGTATCCCAGTGAGAAGTGGGAACTGCTTCACCTTGGCTGGCCATTGCCACAGAGTCCATTTATATTTTGAGGATAGCATAGCAATTTTAACTGTGAAATTGATTGTTTTTCACAAAGGAAAACCTGAGAGCTTCCTTGCAGAGACAATGCAGAAAGGATAACATTAAAGGAACTACAGTTGCAAAAAAGAGAAAGTCCCTGCCTGTTTCAGACTTTATATGCCTAAACTGTTAGTGCTGAAAAACAAAGAAGGAAAAAGACATGGAGACATCTGTTTTCTGACTTGTTCCCACCTTGCTGCTGGCCTTGATAGTTCGTATCTAGTCCTAGTCATCAATTTAATCTGCAACAACCCCATAGGCTTCTGATTTTCCAAGTGGGAGCAGTACCTGTATGCCACTTACCTTTGTCATAACCAACCCTGTTACACTGATGGGATTTTGGAACACCGAAATGTGGCTCAGTGCCAGTGCATGACATGTTACTGCTGACAGCTAGTCAAATAATATTAATTATTTCACACTTGTGCTAGAAGCCGACAGAGGATCATGTTGACAGGCAACTTGCCAGCATCCCAAACCCACTCATTTCACAGCTGTGGGACTCTCATGTTCCACTATCAACCTGCACAGCCTGCTGCCAGAAGCCTGAAGGCAAAATGTAAGTTTGAATACTGGAAAAGAGCAAGAAATGGGCATTTTCAGTTCTGAAAGCGGAGTATTCCATATGTATTAAATTTGTGGGATTTGGAAAGTGCATGAAGTTTTTACTTTACTTAGAGGAATCACCTGAGAGTACCTGGGAAATCCTCTCACCCAACTATGGCTGTCAAAAATTTCTCCAAGGCTTCCTCAGCAGTAAATGAAGAGATGGGCATGTCAGCATCATCCTTTGTTAAAACTGGTATCAAAGCCCACCACTTGGAGGTAGCTACCTTTTTCCCTCAACCACAGGGAGGCCTGGACAGACAGACAAAGCTTGGGGCATACTTTAGGGGTGAAAAAATTGAGGTGAGGTGAATCCCCTCCTTTAGGTAAATATATAAAGAGTAATCAGAATGTATGAAGAGACAGGATCCCTAAAGCTAAGAATAACATATAAGGCTCAGAAGCTGTTATTTGTGTATTAAATTGATATATACAAACATGCAGAAATATATTCATTCATAAGCATTTGGGGATTTCCAGTTAAATGGAATATAACAAACCTCTTTTCTCTTCAATGGAAACTGTTTTAGTAGGTTCAGTTACACAATATTAATTAATGTTCATATTGGTTATTTATTTATTAAGCCTTGACTTCATGAGTTAACATTTTAGTAATGCATGGTTTATGGCATATTATGGGAGATAAATTTTCCCACAAGAATCTGCTGGCACACACAGGATCAGGTCCCATGTCATATAACATCACCAGAAGGCTATCTATCACATGCCATTTCTGTTTTATCTACCTGCTTCTCTGATATATATTGTATTTGCATGCACACCTGCACATAAATAGATATCCATATGCCTATCACATTAAGAATTTGATGATGATTCAAAGTGGAAAGTACATAAAACAAGTCTGTTAATAATTTCATACACTTCTAAAACATAAACTGGTAGAATTGCATGAAGTGGGGCATTACCATAATACTCTGAGATTATTCAATGAGTTTAAGCAACTTCAGTGTAAACCCATAGCCTTTCATGATTTTGAGGCATCAGATTAGGTTTCATTTCAATATTAAACTCTGTTACATCACCCACAGCAAATGCCACAAGTAAAAGAAGCTATTCCAAGTAAAATTTATCATCAGCCTTGGACCCTTGAAAGATTGACATGAATAAGTGAGATTTAAGGAAAAACTTTGAGTTTTAAAATAATGTTGAAGCAGGAAATGAAAATGGAAGACTCACTGTCCTGTTCTCCTTAGCTGGGGAGAAGGGTATTGTTGCAGCTCTCCCTGAGTTCTTTGCATGCAGACCTCCTATTACAGGGCTGTGCCAAGTGGTTATGGGCAGCACACTGCATGAAGCATCTTCTTTTCTTGCCAGGATAATTTTGAGGGCAGTAAATGAAATACCTATGGCCAAATCATATTATTAGTTTGTATGCATACAAACTAAAAATAGATTGAAAGCAAGGAACACAAATTAATGGGGTTTTTAAGTCGTATATCCAGTTGTCTTACATATATCTCTGAAGGGTGTGTTGTTAACATGTCTAAGCCAATAGTTTTGGGTTCACAGTAATTGCATACTATTTATTTACAAATCTTCCCCAGCAGTATGTGCCTGTTACCTAAAGCGATGGAGCAGGTCCCGGTCATATGTCTGTCTCTAAACCTGGGCCAACAGTACATGACATAGCACCCACTGTGGCCTCTGCTCTGTCACTTTGCAATGCGATTCTATGTAGTTTTACTTGAATAACATAAAATAACATATATAATGTTATTTATGTTATTTTCCACGTGAAGAACTCCTGTAAACCTTGCCGTTTTGAAACTCAGTGAGGCAGGCGTCTTAGACAAGCTGAAAAACAAATGGTGGTACGATAAAGGTGAATGTGGACCCAAGGACTCTGGAAGTAAGGTCAGTCGCTACAGTTCGGGACCTACTATCGTGTTCACAAAGCGGTAGAGGAAGTAATAAGCAAAATGACATAGAAATAAAATAAGCAGCTGTAGACGCAGAACGAATCAACCATGGCCCATCTTCATGGGGGTCACACTTTAATTTAAAGAAGCACTATTGCATTTTAAAGTCTTCAGTGACACAAATCAAACATCGTCCTACATATTCAGAACCTCTCTTGAATAAATACAAGGCAGGTTTTGGGGTTTGGAAGAGACAGGCTGGATTAGTTACTTCCTTCCTGCCTGGAGGGGATGGATTTTTCCCATTGACTACTTAGGAAATGTCCCTTCACACCTTTTGGAGCTGGCCTTCCTCAGCGGTTTTCTGAAAAGGTGAAATGCTAGTGGGAAGTATTGCCTTTCATTGCTGCCCAGGAAGGTGGTGTCTGGCTGCCTTTGGGAATGGTCCTGGTCCCTTGAGGAGCCTAGGAAGACTGAACTTGAGCTTTGAAGTGAAAGGCTTCAATAATTAATAGTTTCTACAGCTTCCAATATTTATCCTAGTCCATACCTGAACAGTAATCCTGACAGCTCCAGGGAGCAGAGCCTTCTGTATTTCTCTCTATTTGGGGACAGACCCAGAACCAGGTATTTTCTGATGGCTGAGAAGCACCACAGTCAGTGCCAGCCCTGTATTCAGGAAGTCTGACAATTCTTCACAGTGGCTGACTCCGTGCCAGCCTGTGCAGCCACAGCTAAAAGGAAAGAATGACGGGCACTGACTGCTTGCTGCCTGCATGTCCTGAGACTTACCTTGATAAAATTAGCGTGGGAAACAAGCTTTCAACACATTTTGCTTTTTCTGACAAGTTCTTTGAAGAAAGGAGTGAAAACCATTTAAGAGGATGACAGAATAAGGAGTGAAAACCATTTAAGAGGATGACAGAGTACCTGTAAATAACAGCTGAGAAAGCCTCAACCCACCACCTACATTAGGGCAGGTCTTTCTCATCTCTGCCTCCTCCTTGTTTGCCAGCACCATGTTAGCAATTGCCACCAGAGAAACAGTCATCTCCAAGATATTCAGACTCCTCTTAGCCAGCTAAAGACAAAGCAGAACCTGGCTATAAGCCCCAGTCACCTCTGTACATCCATGGAAGCAGTTACTGTGCTAATCTACTGATTACACAATGAATAGTGCCTCTTTAAATTAAACCTCCAAATATTTTGCATTCTTCATAAGTTAAAATTGCTTAGAGATTACAATCAGAAGTTAAGTAGTCTCCTTACTTTAGCTAAAGATTATATAGTCTGCATAAGAATAAAGCTTTATAAGTATCTTAAGGCACACAGTGTAGCATATGGAAGTCAATCCTGAGAGTTCCTTGAGAACTATGCTAAAAATGCACATGGATTTCAAGTCCAAAAAATGTGCTTCATAACTAAGCAGTGAAGTATAAAGAAATGTAGAATAGTTATTTACTACAATACATCCAAGAAGGTGATTGTTTGTAAAATTATGTATATTTAAAAATTTGCTACAGAAAATTCTCACTTTAATCTAAATCATGAATAATGTGTAAAATTTCATAAATTGCTATTTAAAAGTATGCTGTTACTGAGCTAGTAGTCCATGGGCATGTTCCAAAACTGTATCTATAGTAAAATAAAACCAAAATACAATAATAGGTAAGAGGCAAATACATTCACAATGTGTATGGTACAGGGTGCACTTTCAAAGGAAGTGTTTGTTCAAAGAAAGAACTTAAGCCTCACATGTTATTTTCACCTGTCATTTAACTATCATAAGCTCAGTCTGGATCTTTTAAATTAACAGCAATGCCTATCACAAGTACAATTACTGTTTTTTGTAAAGATTGAGCAGAGTCTTGTCTGATATAAATGGATTTCTGGATTCCAAGGCTTCTGAAGAGCTTTACATAAGTCCTGAAATGTCTCCTAAAGAGAGCTTGACATGTCATTGTTTAATTCTCCACTTAATTAAAGTAAGGCTTTGCAGTAAGCAAGCAAAGACATCCTGATATGTTGGCAATATACTTAGAATACTTTTTATGCCAACCAGGAAAACTAGTTGCTTAAAATATATTTTATAGATCCAGATAGGACAAATTTTGTGAAAGTATGTAAACAACTGTCATTAAATTTCAGCTAAACATTGTTATTTATGTCTATTTCTAATGTTTTCATGTGTAGCTTGTGTTTCTGGGGATCCATTTTCCAGGGTTAACTGTGTCACTTCTGTTTTCCCAGGACAAGACGAGTGCCTTGAGTCTCAGCAACGTTGCTGGAGTCTTCTACATTCTGGTTGGAGGCTTGGGCTTGGCAATGCTGGTGGCTTTGATAGAGTTCTGTTACAAGTCCAGGGCAGAGGCGAAACGAATGAAGGTGGCAAAGAGTGCACAGACTTTTAACCCAACTTCCTCGCAGAATACCCAGAATTTAGCAACTTATAGAGAAGGTTACAACGTATATGGAACCGAAAGTATTAAAATTTAGGGGTAGGACTTAGGGCCTACTACAGCGAGTGGGTGATGCATCTTGTAACGCAGTGTTGTGACATGTCTGTCTAGTGGTGCTTGCTTCTGAACAGAGCTTTATATTTTGGAAAACTTCAGTGCAAAGTGGTTCAGTTCTTTTGGCTGCAGATGTACAGTATATTATTCTATGTTGCTAATAGACATCTGCATTGCAAGGAATTTTTAATGTGAAAAATACATTTTGAACAACTCAAAGTTGTCGAACCAGTTGGGAGATGACAACTATTTGAAATAAGAAAGTATATATCCAGAGGGCCAGTTTTTAAGTTCTTGATTGGAAAGTCTGTTTTCCTAAAGGTTTGCTTTCTACTAGTGACAAATTGCTGCAAGCCTGCATTATTCGATGTTGGCCTTAACTGTAACCAAGATTTAGGATAGGCAATGTCACTGAACCATAGTT
The DNA here is from genome assembly GCA_013400975.1 of Atrichornis clamosus. Taxonomy (NCBI): domain Eukaryota; kingdom Metazoa; phylum Chordata; class Aves; order Passeriformes; family Menuridae; genus Atrichornis; species Atrichornis clamosus. The sequence goes on along the minus strand of WBMZ01009670.1, from coordinate 75,475 downwards.
AACCTAATGGAAGAAAAGGCACTGTTACAAGAAGTCTAAATGTTGTTTTACCTTCTCTCCTTCCTCCCCTCCCCGCTCCTTCACCTTTCCTTTGATACATGTTTTATGCTAATTGTGTGGCACTTTTTTTTTTCACAACATCCTGCTTCAGGTCAACCTTTGCCCACTATAATAGTCACAAAGAGTCACTAACCAGTGAATAGACCTTGATTATCGTCCCCAGCTTCCAGTAACATAGCCCCTTACCTAGGTCAAGACTAGTGTATTTTAGATGTTCATGCAGTGATTTTGGAGGCTGAACTGCTGATGCTGCTGAGCTGCATCCTGCATAGCTCCCCTGAGTAGGTGTGCAGGGATGGTTTACTAATGTACTTGCTCTCATCCATACAGTGAGTATCTTGCCAACTAATCATTAGACAAATCAACTCTCTGACCTTTGGAAATGGCACGTAGCAGCAAATTGAGCTTCTAAATATAACATTTAGAGAGCTCCCAAGTTATGCTGGCTGCTTTATAAGTGAATGTGCAGTTAGCACCCTACCCTGTCATCCTAGAGCTCTCTTGCCCTTGCAAATAGCAAACCATGTCTCCTCTGCTAACAAAAAACTTCAGCTACATCTTCCTGAAATGACTGAGCCATCCCTATAGTGGAAGTAGGAAACACAAATTTAGGGGAACGAGATGAAGAATATAATTCTTATGTTGCCACCTAGAAAAACAATTTGTAGGAAACAACTGGAGATACAATTATTATTTTTTATTTATTATTTATATAGCGCTGGAGTAGACGGCGCTGTACAATAGGTGAAGTGTGCCAAACACATAACAGGTCCCTGTCCCGAGGAGCTTACAGCCTAAAGGCACAGCCGGTACAATACCGAACCATTCAGTACAGAGCAAACACAGAGTGAGCAGAGAATGGTGTTTGAGCATGATAGCTGGAGCGCTGCGAGGAATAGGTGGGTTCTCGGGGGGCGAGGGAGGGGGCTGGCTGGGAAACTGTCCCAAACATACTGTTGCTGTGTAGTTTTCTTTTGTTCCCTGTTGTAGAAGAAGTCATGACCCTGGGTATATGCTAATTGTAACAGAGCTGCCTAATAGCCCCATGTTTATAAAAACAAAGGTTTTAGCTGTGCCCTTTGTTCCCTAGTGAAAATGTGAGACATAGTAGGTGTCAAGGGGACTCCAAGAATATAGGCCAGTGTTCATTACTGTGAATTGGGAACCAGGACTTCCAGATGCTAATATTAATCTTCCAATTTCACTCCCTACTGTCAGTAATAAGGGTCTTAAAAAGAAGTAATCCTGCGCAAGTAATTGTGCAAAATGCAAGTGAAGGGTGCTTTTTAGTTTAAATTCAACTCAGAGTGTCTCCAGGCTGGTATAAAAGTAAGAATCCAATAAAACATATTTCTTACTAAGTTTACAGAGTGCAATGCATTCAAAACATAGTCTTAAAAAAAGCAAACAAAAGAATTAAGCTTTCATTCAAATACTGGCCTGACCCAAACTGGCTGAGCACGCTAAACATGGCATGACTTGACAATCCCCTCAGTTCCCACCCAGCTCTGTGATTCCAGTGCAACAGACACTGATTATACCTGCAGAATTTTTTTTAGTCTTAATATTTTCTTGTAATAAAAAAATTAAGCTGAGTTTTATAGTTAAAGTAAAGATCATAAGTTCCTTTCTCTAAACTTTGAATTTACGTGGGACTTGTTGCTACATAGAGATGAATTCCTATAGGAAAAATATTTTTTAAACAATACAAAAAAATATAAAAAACATTGCATTTTATTTTATTGAAAATTAATGTTTGGGTCAGTCAAAATTTCTGATAGTCACTTAAAAACATTTTAAGGTGAAGACTTTAGAATTTCACAAAAAAATCACTAGGATTTTGAACAAATATTTACAGACTTCTGAAATTCTTCATTCTGCCTATTTGGCATAATATTTACCTGAGAAATTTCAAGTGAACATCTTATAAAAATGCTTATGCTCACATGGGGAAGACTGACAAGGTCCAGTCATCCTCTCACGGCAATGCAGGCAGAAAGAGGTGCCTGTGTGCTTCACTCTGCACAGAGTGACTCTGCCATCTGTTCACGCATGTGCTAGTCATAAACCCCTGGCAGCAGTACAGAGCCCACAACATTGGTTGCACATATTTCTGTAGACATACATCTGTCTTATGCATTTTGAAACCTTTGATATGTTTATTTATCCAAGGAGTAAAGAGATCGTATTGGAACTAAAACTTGCTAATATGGAAAAGATGCCTGGTGGTTCTAACCCGCATGAGTAACCAACACACTTACCTTTTAAGCTAACATCAAATAGTTTTAATGGTATATGTTCTAAACTAATACAAAACAGCTTAAATAACCGTCTTGCAATTAATATTCATTACCATGATTTTTATTTTAGTTTCATCAAGTCAAACATGAATTACCTCAGGGAAATTCACCCTGCCTGCAAGGCAGCTGAAAATGAAGATGAAGGACTAGTCTGTTTGTGTGGACTGGTCTATATGATAATAGACTAGTCTATGTGTGGGGTAAAGACATTCAGAAGGGCTGACAGGCACTTTCATCTGCTGAAGGCAGGGAAGGAAGTTTGCTCTAAGGAGGGAACAATCCCTTCCTCTTCCCCTGGGCAGCAGTTTTCCATTTTTGTGTATCAGTAGTAAGCCCTTAGTATACAGGTGGATCTGATGCCGAGAGCAGTGAGGAGCCTAACATCCTTCTCTCCAGCTGCTCTAAGGCAAAACCCTACTGAGCTCCTCACCCCAAACCCACAGGGATTGAAGGGATTGTCCCGGTATCCAGCCAGCCACCACCATCGCCTCTCCATGGCCTTCCCAGTGGACCATGAAGCTCAGGAACCAGCTTCCAGCTCTCCTGCCTTCTCTTGCTCTTCCATCCCATGCTGTTGTTTATAACTGATGAATGACATTAATTACAAAACTACAAAAGGCACTGAAAAGCATCATAGTTACAATTAACTACAAAAATGTGAAGTGCTACAGGATGGCTCAATGGAAGTGTAATGTACTTACATTGACTTGTATACTTCCAATTTCATAGTCAAGGGAGAAAAATTCATTAAAAGTTTATCTTAGATATTCGTGCCAAAGATGCCTCCATGTGACCCAAGTACTAGAGGAGCCTGAACAACAGAAGAACCACACAGGCTAGTATGTAATATTTGTATTACATAGACTGAGGATATCAGTTTCCGAAATTCCCATTTCCCATTAGGAACAAGGCAGTCAGTGTCTTTACATTAGTTCCACAACTAATTTAATCAAAACTAATGACAAATTTGAAAATACATTATCACTATTAACCGCATACACTTACTGCAAGGAGACTTTCACGGTCTGGGTAGTATTCACAGTAAATACCAAGACTTTTCCCTCTTATCCCAGCAACTCCTGAAACTGTTTCTGCAGTCAGGCCATAAATCTGAAATTGTAGCAGCACAGTTAAGCAGAGTATTAGCCTGGCATGTTAAGTATGGCATAGTTTAAAATACAGAGCAGAAGCTTACCTGGTTACTTGGCTTTGTGGCACTGTCTCAAGAAAAAGACTGACCTGCTCCTCCTGGCTTTGTAATTGTCTGAGTTGTTTCTGTGCTGTGTTGCTGAGCTGTTGTTAGTCTCTGCACTACAAGGACAAGAGTTGTTTTCTTGCAGCTTTTCTGTTCTTCTGTGGACGGCTGCTGAAAAAGTGTTATTTGATTTTTTTTCTTGACCTTTTTTTTTCACCTTTTTGCTGGATCGCTGTTACTGGCTTTCTGTCCTGAGTGTGTTGTCAATGGCCAGAAAGTTAGTTAGACCGAGCTACTAAACCACAGTTACACACAATTCGTATATCCCATATAAATCTGAGCTCTCACTCAGACTTCCCAGTGGGAAACTCTGGATGGCCATGAACAGATAGCTGATCAAAGTGGTGGAGAGGCTCTGGTACATAATGATGACTTTCTGGGAAATTTAGCACATCTGGAGTAAGAAGACGCTTTTGCAGCCAAGTTTGCTTTCTAATCTGGTTTGAACTGTCATCCCTCTCCTAAACTAAAGCACCTTTAGTTATTTCTTGCCATTGACCAAACCATGTTTTCTGCACTTCTGCGGACAGTTACAAGTCCTCATTTGCAATGGGACTCAGGACATGCACCATGTGGATCTACACCACATTGCATTGTATCTGTGCTTTGCAAATGCAGAGATTTTTATTTGCTGCAGGGAAGTAGTTGAAGTTTTTGGTAATGTATAGGCCCGTGTCCCCACCACCTCATCACCTCTGCCACCCTTTTTGTATCTGGGTGTTGTTTTAGGTCAAGATATGTTTGGTAACAGCCCCTGTCACAAAATACAGTGTCAGCAGGGAAACTTTTCAAAGGATGTTCTTTACGAATGCCAAGGTCTTTCAGTGTGAGGGGAATGCCATAATGCCCTCTGTAAGCTGAGGCCTTTTCCTGAATTTGGGTGCTTGTGAGGGATGAAGTTTTTAGGGTAATTGATTTGGAAAGCTGCTTTTAAATCCAAGCTCCGGCTGTGCCACAACAGCCGCTGTATTTCTGACAACTTTTTTTGAAGGAGCTGCTGATAGCAATGCAGTATTAGACTGGTGCATTTCCACAGAAGTGCACCAGAAGCAGTGGAAATGTTTGGAAGTTTTATGCACTCTCCCTCATCCCTATATACTCATAGATAAACTTAACTTCGTATATCAAACACCAGCTCAGGATTTCACTGCTACCTCAGAAGGAGAAACCGGGCTCAGAGGGATAAAGCTCAAAATGTAGAGATTAGTAACAAAGCAAATAAAATGATTTTATGATGTTTGTCATCCCTTTGCTCCTATGTGAATGCATCCTCCTATCTCCCATTTTTTCCAACTGGTATTTCAGACTGCATCCCAGCACACCATTTACATAGCTGCTGCTGACTAGAAATCAGATTTCCCCACTAATTAATATCTTAACATGGTTATCTCTGAAATCTCTTTCAATTAGTATGGTTTGGATACCTGTTTGACCTTAGATGCTTCCCCTAGTTTTAGTCATCTGGAAATCATTTACTGTAAAGTAGTCCTCTTGGCTTTTTCTGTAATCACATGAGAGACCTCTATTAAATTAGGTTACTGATTTTTGGATGACTAAAGTTAGATGGTATAACTATAAATCTTTTAAGAAATCCAGATTTTTTGCTTGAGAAATTTAGTCCCTAAACAAGATATTTTGTTCTGATTTACCTGAAAATATTTTAAATTTACAAAAATTTAAACCTTCTTATGGAAAAATTAGACATAATGTAGAGACCTGTAGAAAATTGTATTTTCTCTCAATAAATTACATTTCCTTTGAAAGTTACCATCTTCTCTAATTGTAGGAAAATATATATATGAAAGAGATTTGAGGATAGTTCTCAGATTTCCTGATACTAAATATGTGCATTGTGAAAAGAAGTAATAATTTCTTTAGATTTGAACCATGGAATTGCCACAGAGATAGCTGATCCAGCTATTGCAATTTATAAACAATTTTCAGTAGTTATATTTTATCTTGATATTCCTAGTTGAAGGTCAAAGCCTATAAACACCTCTGCATGACTTTATTCACAGATGCTAATGCTTCTGAATGATCTTTTCACTGTATATAAATCTAGTTTGAAGCAGTTTAGATAAAGGTATTGCCTCTTCAGTTAATTTCATGATCAAATTCAGGTTTTATATTTAAATCAGTAACAATTTATTGTAATGAAATTTACGCTCAGATTTGCTAGACTTTTTTTCCCCCTAGTAGGCTTAAGTGCTATGTATTACATTTATGATGATTACTATTTTTATATTTAATGTTAACATGAAAAATGCAGATGTCTAAAATTTAATATCTTGGTGTTTGCTGTGTCCTGGTTGGTTGAAGGACAGAAACATTATAACACTTCTCTCTTCTGCTTTTTCTTCAAACCTAGCTTACCTTTTCTGAAGCCATAAGAAACAAAGCCAGATTATCCATCACAGGGAGTGTGGGAGAAAATGGACGCGTACTGACTCCTGACTGCCCGAAGGCCGTGCACACTGGAACTGCAATTAGACAAAGTTCAGGATTGGCTGTAATTGCATCGGACCTACCATAAAAACCAAAAAAATAATTGAGTGCCTTAATCAAACTGTGTTGGTGACTGATGGGAACACAGCACAGACTGTAACGACATGGGAGTGTCATTGATGAACTGATAATTTGGCTGAGAAAGGGAAGTACGTCCAAATGCGCCAGACATCATCAGCAACAATGTGTGCATGAGCTCAGCTCGGAAACCCAAACTCAGATTTTATATCAGGAAAATTCATAATTTAGTTTTGTTGGGGGGAGGGGGCTGGGAAGGGTGTATTAACAGCAACAAATTTCACTTGAGTGGACTTAAAACTAATAAGACTTGCCAATTTAGCGCATTAAACTGTGAAGAACATGCTCAGAAAGGACATCATTTTGGTCTTTGTCTCAACGAAGAAAGAAAAATAGCTATAGAAGTCAATGAACATGCTAACCTGTGTCTCCAGAACATCAATATATACAATGGAAGAATACTCAGCTGTTCAGCTGTAGAAATGAATCACTAAACTGTGATAAAAAAAATAATAAATATGTAAATCCTGTGAAAAAAATAAAGAAATTATTTACATTTTCTTTGAAAAAAGAGGAATATTGAAACATGCTTGCTTTTTAACTGATGTAAATTCAGTAGAGGACAACACAATTCTTTTTTCTAACCATCTTAGGGAAATATCATTGCAATAATTGATATAAAATGGCATCACTGTAATAAAATTCAGAGAAATTTTTTTTTATAAAAGTTGTTGGTCATCCTCTTGTTTGCTGTTACCTTCATTCTGTTCCATCATTCCGTGTTCCACAGATTTGCATCTGTCTAATACAAGAAACAAAATGATAAAATGTTTAGAGTACTTCATCAGTCTGCAGTGTAGAATCAAAAGAGACTACGGGTCACTCATGTTACAGATATTATTTATAATCTTGTTCTGTGTAAGAAACTGTGGTTTTTGTACCCACCAAAAAGAATAAAACAACAAATGTTCTTATAATATTGACAGAGCTTGAGTTGTTTTCTAATCATTAGGGATGCCACCTGGAAAACAGAAAAAGGTTGTTCATCTCTTGCAACAGGATTCAGGATCTTATCAGAGTCAGTCTGAGTCCTTGCACAATTTTGAAGTGCTTTTAAGTCCGTAAGGAGGAGGGACTCTGAGCAGCCAAAGTATTGTCATGGTTATTTTAGTATTAATCACTAAAACCCTTTCTGAGGTGTGAGGGAGACATTTAGTGATAGCGTTTGTCCTCTGGGTAAATCAAGGGACAAGATGCCAGGAAACAATGAAGTACGAATGACAGTCCTTCAGACTGTTGGGATCGATGATAGATGCTGGGTTCACAGAAGCCCCGGGTTTTATCACCCAGCCTATCAGTGGCATGCAACCATTTGAATAAAAGTCAAATGTCAACAGGAGCAGGAATGTCTGTAGCTGCAAAGTTGCAGCAAGTCTGTTTTGTGATGGTCATTCTCCTTGGCGACACGAGGCCTGGCAGCAGTGTCCAAATCCAGAGTATTGCTAACAGTGTAACAGCTCCATGCCAGAGCCCAGACTGCAAATGAGCTCAAACTTGCAGGAATCATAGCTTCTAATGCTCTTGTGATTTTTCCAGGCCCACGGGGGGCCATGTTCCAATGGCTTACATTTCCCCAAAGCCTGGTGCTGGTGCTTCCCTCAGCCCCGAGGGCTCTCAGGCAGAGGAGAGTGGGCGCCAGGTGGGGCCTAAGGCTGCCCAGCAATGACCAACCCGCAACTACTGCCACAAAGGGCACCCACACAAAGACACTCCTGAGGTGATGCTCCTTCTGTGTGATGCAGACAGCTACAGAGTAGCAAAGCAGGCGTTAGTTTCAGTCCAGATGTCAACAATATAAATAGGAGTTTCTTGCTTCAAATACTCTAGAGGCCCTTTATAGTTACTGTGGGGAAAAACTGAATGAAAGTGAATGACTTCATCTTAAAGCAAACCTTAAAACATCAGACAGCTGAATCACAGCAGCAAGAGCCTAAATCTTTCCACTAACCTTGATATAAGCTGCGGGTGACCAGTTCTGATATAGAGCTTGGTAGTGCAGGCAAATGTGAAAATAAGGTGATGCTTACCCCTAAGGCACAATAAGTACAATATGTACAGGTCTCTTAGAGAAAAAGTCGCATAACACTAAAATGAGTCACTGTGACTAAACTTACTTTGTATCTGTGTTTTACTGGCATGTTTTAGCATTCATGAGTTACTGTAAACTGTTTTGTGTTTTTTGGCTGGGTAGGTGAATTGTCTGGTTTTTTCTCTTGTTTGAGTAAACCTGGAAGCTCCCTTCTTTTACAGCTAAATTTAAAAAACAACTTCTCTGTGGGTTTGGTTTTGGGTTTGTCTTTTTTTTAAAGAAAAAGTGTTTGCCTGCATTTTTCACTAAGTAACATACTAGAGGCTGAACAGACGGAGAGACTGAGTATGAAAAATGCTGTCTATTTTGTTTTACTGTCTGTCTGTTTTCCCAGGATCTCGTCTTCATCCTTTGCTTGTCCAGGACTGTGAGCAGTGACAGGGCTGTCCTGGAATATTTCACTGTCTTCCAGTGTTACTCCTCTTATATGCTCCCCTGTCTCTTTAACGCATTATATTTATTTTTCACTTTCAGTAAACAGCCCATGGCTGCTGTTAAGAATGTTGTTCATGGAGCTCATTATTAATTACCTAAGTCAGGTTTCCACTTGGCAACGAGGCACCCAAGTCCTTTGAGATGTCCAGTGTCAGTAACCACAGAGGATCTGCACCAGGAGGGATTCAGAATTGAGCAGCACAAGCAACATCAAGCTGCATGGCCTTGGAGTGGTGTGACCCACCAAGGGCATGGGGCCAGCAGCCACAGCAGAGAACCACTGCATCCTCTTACCACTTCCAAGCCTTGTCCTTGCCAAGGGAATGCTTTACTCAAAGAAAACTTGGTCAGATGAGATGAAGAGGAGACCCACTTTGCTGATACCTGTCATAAGCAGATATAATATTTGAAAAAATAAAAAAAATGAAAAAACAACATGGGAAAATTCTACAGCACAGAGAGCTGACTACCATTCAGGCAGTTGAGAAAGCAGTCTTAGGGTATTGGTCTGCTGTCTCCACAGTAACTTGCTCTTTTGTCGTGTTTCAAGAGGGCAGCTGTTGTATGACTGCTGTGACCACAGAGAGCAGCTCTGGAGAGGACTTGGGGGTGTTGGTGGATGAGAATCTTGACACGTCTCAGCAGTGTGCACTCACGGCCCAGAAAGCCACTTGTGCCCTGGGCTGCATCCAAAGCAGTGTGTGCAGCAGGGCAAGGGAGGGGATCCTGCCTCTCTGCTCTGCTCTGGTGAGACCCCACCTGCAGTGCTGCATCCAGCTCTGGGGTCCCAGCACAGGAAAGATGTGGATCTGTTAGAGTGAGTCCAAAGGAGAGCCACTAAGTGTATCACAGGTCTGGAAGACCTCTCTTGTACAGACAGGCTGAGAGAGTTGGGGTTCAACATGGAGAAGAGAAGGGATCCCTGTGCAGATGTCTCAAATGGCCTAAGGCATCTCAAACGGTACCTGTGGGAGAGTAACTGAACTGTGCCCCAGTCTGTTCAGCTGAGTTGTTTTCAGGCCTCCAATGACTAGATCTCCATGGAGAATGAAAAGACCTATAGATTTCTATATTTAGCTATCTTAATGATGAACTGAATTATATCTGTATTTATCTGCTTCCAAAATAATTTCAGTTTCAATGTAATCAAGAGCAATTATTAACATTAACACTCACAACAGTATTAGACTCATCTGCAAAATAAGTCATCTGAGCTGACGTGAATCATACTGTAGGACCAGCCTGCTTTGACGTTCACTGTTATATCAGTAGCTTTTTGTTCTACACAGTCAGCCCTCCCACGCTGGTTGTCTATTCTATTGAACACCTACTAAATTTAAAATCAGTACAGACTTGCTGGGTTGTCTGAGAACCTCCAATGCAGAATTAGTTTTATGCAACCACTTGCTATTGCTGAATTTCAGCAACAGACTATTCTGGGAGCTTAATGTACATGTTCTGAATTGAATTTGCCTCAGTGTAACTGAGAACAGAGTCTGGGGAAAGGAGTACAGTTTTATACAACTGGTTGTAATCACTGCATGTGGTGTAGGAGTAGAGTGGTACCTCTTCACCTCTGTTCCTTAGTAATGGCTTCTGTCCTCTCAGAAGGAAAAGCAAATATTCTTTCATATTCAAAGTGCAAGTATACTTTCATCCATGATTAGAAAATTACAGCAGAAAGGGCCTCCTAAATCTCTCGATCTGCAGAACTTGCCTACCACACTAATGCCAAAAGAAAGAAAAGAAGGGCAGCCTGCAAGGAGCTGCAGAGATTTGATGTAGACATGAATTAATTAACACTGTTACAACAAAACGTGTAATTGCCATGCAACAGCAAGTTTAACTTCAGCAGCAATGTCTAAGGGTAAGGAGTCACCAGTGGAATTATAAATAGAAATTTAGAGCCACTTCCTTTCCTAAGTGAGAGGAGTGTCACAGATTGCAAATAACTTATTGATTTCATAACAGTTGCATTAAATGTAAGGTCAGGCAAGCTGAAACTAGTAAATAGGAAACATGAAATAATTTAGATTTGAAGGGATTTCTGGAGGTCATCTCCTTCAAACTTGCATTCAAAGTAGATTCAGCTTTGAAGTTAGATCCAATTTCAAAGTTGAAGAAGCTTCTCAGTGTCACTCTCAAAATTTTAGCATCCTCAGTGTTGAGATTGCATAACCTCTTCAAAAGTTCTGACCACCCTCAATATTTTCCTAAGGGCAACATTTTCCTAAATTTTTTGTTGTTGTTATCCCGCATTGAGAGTAGATTCAAAAGTAGCAACACATATCCCAAGCTGCTTACCCAAATGAAGATGTGTATTATTATTTGTGTAGCTCAGCTCAGAATCTGGACCTATCTTTTAGGAGACTAAGGCAGGTTATCATCACACTTTAGAGGAGTGTGCACTGCTGTCAGTCTTTCCTTATGGCTAAAACAAGGACTCACGCTCCTAGCTCACTAATCCATCATCTTCCATTACAACCAAATATTAAAAAGTTTTAAAGGCCAGACCCTGATTGCCTTTTTAGATTGATATATCTCTAATAGGTCTAAAGACCTTCAACAAGGCTAAACTGTTGAAGTGGACTTTTAAGTGCTTTAAGATAAGTTACGTGTTTCCCTAAGTCCTTGAAAAGCCACTATATTACTTTTCAAGTTATTGTATATTTTAGCTATTCCTGTAAGGATTCCATTGCTAAGGCCCTGATTCTACATAGCCTTATGCCTGATACTGATTGTTTAAATCCATGCATAATGGTGTAAAAATGCAGCCACTAGTGTGGATAGGAAGATCTGATCTGATGAGATTTTTAAACCTATTTTGGTGTAATTGTGTAGAAGTTGTGGAGAATTTGAAAGTCACAAGACTGCAGCAGTTTAAATCCAGTAATTCTATTAAAAGAGTCTTTCTACACATTCCAGTAGTCATGAAGTTCATAAATATACAACAGAGGTGGTGTCTTTCCTTCTTCCCTCTTATATGCCAGCTACCTGCAATATGATCAGTTGCTGGAATTTCCCTGACATTTCTAAAACAACTTTAAGAAAAAAAATGCTTTTTTGGCTAAAGGACAAAATCAATATTCCACAAAAAATTCATCTGTTAAAAGCTCCATCACAGAGATTAAGAAATAACTGCTGGAAAGCCTATTGAAAATGCAATGGCATTCTGAGAACATCTGACCATATTTGGGGTGACACTCACTGACTTTAAGCACCTTCAATTTAACTATCCAGGAACCCCTGGGATGCTGTATAAATACCTGATTTTAGATGACTATTTGTGGGTGGGATAGTTAGGCCCTAGCAATTTTTTCCTGTGTTTTTTTGGTGAAAACCAAGAGTGACTCACTCAATAGTTGACATTTACACTGCAGATGCTTATACTCGGCCAGATGACTCCTACTCGTGGTGACCTAAGTCCAGCCACCACACTGTGAAAGGGAGTGAGACTGGCACGTTTGCAGCATCAGTGAGACAAGGTCTGATCACGGTGGCGGTGAGACAGGGACACAAGGACAGAGCTGCTGCCATCACTTGCCAACCATATGTTTATGGCCCTCAGCTACACAGTGCCTGATGCCTGCAGGTTGCCCCTCTATGAGTGAACACACAGCTTCGGACTCCCCGCTGCTCTCATAGCTGCTAGATACCACCAGCCTCTAGAGATTTCTCCCAGACAGGGAGCTGTTTTCTCCCAGCTCCACGAGATTGTGTTGGTTGCTACACATTTTGTTACAATTACAATTTCATTAATAAAAGTCACTAGTGAGCTGGTGGGGACCCTGGTTACAGCAGCAGCTGGATGCCCCAAAATCTGAACTCTCAAAGGAGAGGTGAGAGGAGGTGGGAACATATTTCCTAGTGATAAGTGTATCTTCAGCAAACCTCAGGCATGACATTTTGGATCAAGAGGGCTGAAGGCAGGTCAGTGCAGCCTGAGGGCCTCTGGAGGTACACCTCTCTGTGCATTTAACTGGGTACATTTTCATTACAGCTGGAACTTGAACATGCATGTCCCACAGAGCAAGTGAGTTAACTAATGGTAATATAAAAATTACCATTTTCCTATTATTCTATTAATGCTTAACTCTTCACACCAAGTGGAATGTCTACAGAAGAAACCCCGGGCAGGGGCAGATTGGTTTTCATCCTCATCACTGGAAATATTCTGTGAATCAGACCTAGGATAGTAACAAATAAATTGAAAATACATGAAAAAGACATTATATATATAAAGACTAGATACCAGACTTCATGTCTTAATTTAGGGAATAGTTAAAACTAATTCTAATACAAAGCAACAAAACAAAGTCACTGTATTGCATCATTCCCAAGGAAAATATACAGAGGTGCTTCGTTTTAAAACAAACAATTTAACTCTGAATAATATTAGGAAGAAATGCCTGCTCTTTCCCCAGAGACATTTCTGAGTACATGGAGGCTGTAGCAACCCTGAGGAAGGAGGCTGTTGGACATGTTGAGTTATGCTGATAACCGTGTCAGATTAGGTTAGGTTTGATGTTTTCCAAGAGTGTGGTCAGTCGCTGAAGGCTTTGAAGTGGCAAGCATGATGCAATTGAGTCTCAAATTCCTGCAGAGTTCCTGAACAGAAGGGGAGGTTTCTTTCTTCAACATGCGGGCACAACTGCTAACCTGTCTCCTCCTTCTCTCCATCAAACAGAATCTGTTTCAGGAGACAGAGTGCAGTTAAGGTGACTGCTTTCAGACAGGTTCATCAGTGCTCAGAAGGCAGGAAGCAGATGTGGGAATGCTACTGCATCCTTCTCCTCACATTTTATTTGGTCACAGGAGCATGCAAAGCCTGAGAGAAGGCTATAAGACATCTAAGCCATTAGCAAGTACAACTGAGAGGATCTGGTCCATCATGCTGATCTACTTTTCCAAGCATTCAGATCTGTCCACCTGATTATCACATCCTCTGTCAGGAACTTAAAATCAGGAGTCACTGTGACATTAAATTAACCTAGGGAAAAAGAACTGACAAGCATGAACCCATTCTTTCTACTTTTGGCAAATACTGTAGCATGTTTCTACAGATAAATCATAGGAGTCCTGACTCAAAGAGGAGATTGGCTGATGCTTTCACTCAGCATTGTTGTAACAGTGTCATTTTCTGAAGGCCACTGAAGCTCTTTGGGATTGTGTGTGGTCATAGAGAATTAACAATTTGTGGTCAAATTGAAAAAAGCTCTCTGGAGATTTTATTCCCACAAGGCAACAGAAGCTTTTGACTTTGCATCAGCATGAAGTTCACCCAAACCAGTCATACTGTCTCATCTTGTTATGAGTCTCAGTAATAGTCATAATCCACAATCCACAGACAAGTGACTTTGTGGGATGCTCAGCTGGCCACTTGTGGATCAGCAAACGAAGAGCAGAAAGCCCTTTTCTGAGGTGTTTTGCTTCAGGTCCTGCTTCTGGTCCTCTCCTTTCTTCTCTTCCCTCCCTGCTGGGCCACCTCGGCCCTCTTCCCTGTTTGTGAGATTCTAGACTGCCCTGTCAGGCATCACTGGGCTAGAGCTAGTGAGGAGGAAAGGGATTAATGGAAATGGAAATGTGAATGAGTTGTGGGCCAGCTCTACTGGCTGCTCTTTGGTTGCCTTTCCTCCTTACAGCTCCCTTGCTCTCTCCCACACTCTTAGTTCTCTTTTCTAATTTCAAGCTTCACCACAGTGGTCTCCAGCATTTCCACGTCAGAGCTCCTTCTGGCTTGCCTGGCTTGCCACTTGGTCAAGAATTTCTTTTCCTGCACCAAGTTTTTCCACCTGTGCTCACCTACACCAAACCCCAAGGCTTTCTCCCACCCACTGGGGTTTCTTCCACTCTTGCAGCTTTTCTTTGTGCCAAGATGATAAAGATTTTGATCATGCCACCACTCAGCTCACCCTTTCACAGCAATATCCTATCTACAGTTCTCCATGGCAGCTAACCTCAGACTAACTTCTAAACCTCAGACTGGTTACACTGGCTGGGACTCTTCCCAACTGAACCAAATCCATAGTAAAGTCCCATACTGAAATCTTCCTTCAACTCAAACTTGATGAATGGTCACAGTTAAAGCACAAGGATTCCTTTTCATGTTCATTGCAGACAGAATTCCTAAACATTATATTTGTTTTATCTGCAGGAGTAGGAGGATGTTGGTGCATTTTCTTTCTGACTTTTTGCAGTAAAGCTATAGAGCCATTCAGCCTTCATTCTGCATTTCTGGGGTGTATTACTCCTATTTAAATATATACAGTTTTACGTTTGTCCATCTAAAACTGCATTCAATTTTTCTAAGCTATTTATCCAATGTGTTAGCTTCATACAAAATTTTCAACATTTCATACAATATAGAAAATAATGAGAGAGAACAGAGGGAAAAAGTATGTCTTAATATTGAGAAATATTATTTCTTTATGACAAATTACAAGTGCTATTAATATTTAATAAAATAACACTTCATTGAAAAGTTTTCTTATTAAAATGGTGATTTTCTGAAAAACATTGCAGAAAGACCGTATTTAAAGTCATCACTCCAGAGTTATTTTCAAAATGATGGCAACGCAATGTTTTTGTGGCATTAGCAACAGATGATGTCGTTATAGCAATAGAAGTGATGTGGTGACTTCGTGGAACTGAGTGACATTACGGTGACAGTTTGGGAACAGTTGCTTTGTTTATGAGCTTGGCTTTGAAGAAAAAAGACAGATGAAGCTTTGCAAATCTAAAGCTTCTCTGTGTATAAAATGCCAAATATCCCAACTTCCCTCTGACCAAATCCACAACTGAAAGAAGATAAATATTTCAACAGTACTTCCTCAGGTCCATTAACTTTAATATCCCTTAGGAAAATAAGATTTATACCCATACAGTAAGCTTGTACTAAGGGATAAACACCATATTTTAGTGAATATGATATATCTGAAGGGTTTCCTAGTAGTTGGAAACCAGAAGTAGTTTCTAGACAGCATAACTTTTTTTTTTCTTTCCTGGTATGAAGTCATCAACCAGAAAAGTTTATCTTCTGTTTTTTAATTAGCCCTCTTGGATAAAAGTCAAAAAGCCCATTTATTCAGTAAAACAATGCTAAGATTAAAAAATGTCCCTTTCTAGAACATCCTTTCTAATGTTCTTTATTAGAAGAAAGAAGAGGAAAGAAAAAGATTTGTGCATTTTCCAACTGTGGTATTGAAATTTTTAAAAGGGAATCAGCACATGCCACTGAGCAACATTTCAGCCAATGGGAAGGCTGGTGTCAGGCCACAAAAAAAAAAAGAAAAAAGAAAAAATGCCAAACTTCACAGTTCCAGCTACCATTAATGTCAAACAGAAAATGTGCAATTGAAACAGAAACAAAGAAAGAACTCTAGCAGTATTCACAGAAGTGGACAGTACTTGGAGAGAGTCCTTGCAGTGAGTCACAGAGAGGCTAAATCTTTTGTACTGAGCAGTTCCTAGTGGTCAAGCAGAAATCCAAACACCTTGTTAGAACAAATCCCACAAAAGATTGTTCCAAGGAAAGAGAGAGCATCTCCGGAAACACCAAGTCAAGCGTTGTGTATAAAGGTTTGAAAGGGGACATGCAGGCAGTGAAAGGACACAGCACAGTGGAGACAAGTAGCAACAGCAGAAATCCAAGTTAGACATTTGTAAACAAAATTTTTACAGAAAGCTTGGTCAAACATGGAGACAGCCTGCTCAGAGGGACTGTGGAGCCTCCATTCTCAGGGGTAATTAAAAGTTGCTGGACAAGGTTCTGAGCAACCTGATCTAACACTGAGGTGGGATGTCCTAGCTCTAAGCGGGGAGTGGTACAGAAACTTGCAATGGCCTTGAGAAGAGAGAGCGTTAAATGCTGTTCTGAAAATGTTTTTCAGTGGAGGATTGTTTCCTTCCTGTCACTGGCTCTGCTACATGAAACAGCATTGTTCCTAGACTGGACAACCTGGAGAGAGAGATAGAAACAGTTGTTTTGCTCCTCCATAGAGAATTAAAGAGAAAAAGGCAGAAAAACTGGCTGACATGAGACTTTGAGGCCATTCTTAAAAGCACATTCCGTAAGTGCAATTTTCTGACTTTCAAACCCTTTGCAGCCAATGTGACAGTAATGAGTCACAAGGATGAGGGAAGCAACAAGTTTCCTGGGACAGAAGGATCAGGTTGCTGAGCGGGAGGTTTCTGCTTAGCATGTGGTACAGCAGTGTGTGCTGGGAGATGATGTGGAGGGTGCAATTTAAGGTGCTGATCATACACAAAATTTAACAGTCAACAGCACACCCATAGATCCTGATTTGTCCATGCCAGTAGGGAACTGACCTCCTTCGCCAAGGATTACTCATATCTGGTAAATGAATAGTATTAAAAAGGCAAGACCATATATTCAACCCTTGCTCCTTACAATGCCCTGCTTCCCCAGAGCCTTTTTCCTCTATCTGCTCCTTTCATGACCAGGTACCACATACTTCCCAAATCTCTTTCACTAGGAGACTCCCCATTTTACAAGATCCATATGTAGTTGCCTGGCCTTCTGCAGTCTATAGGCACATGGTTCCCAATACTCAGGAAAGAAATAGAAGGAAAAGCATAGAGCCAGAGGAATGGAGAGAGCAGTTGTAGCAATATCCTGGTAGAGAAAAGGAGATGTGTGAGAGACGCAGTGCTGAGGTGGTTATCCTTGCTGGTGGGAGCAAACATTTATAGCAGAATAAATGTAAACTGTTGCAAATAAATCATAGAATCATTTAGGTTGGAAAAGACCTTTAAGTTCAGTGAGTCCAACTGTAAACCTAACACTGCCAAGTCCACCACTAAACAATAAAGCCAAAGGGGTTGCTGTTTTCTGGTGTTGAGTTTGGAAAAAGACATGATAATGGCAGGATCACAAGGAGATAATGATATACCTGCTGGAGCATCTACCAGCATACAATATGATTTATAGCATATAAAGAAAACAGAGAAAACTCTGAGGTGTGGGCTGGTCATTTGGTTTCACAAGCTAATTTTTGTGTGGTGCATGCTGATTCATCTCATG
Organism: Atrichornis clamosus; assembly: GCA_013400975.1. Taxonomy (NCBI): domain Eukaryota; kingdom Metazoa; phylum Chordata; class Aves; order Passeriformes; family Menuridae; genus Atrichornis; species Atrichornis clamosus. The sequence continues at coordinate 57,710 of WBMZ01009670.1, read as the reverse complement.
ATACCCACCTACCACATGGGATGTTTTTCTTCTTGAGGCACTCAGACCTTGATCATGTATTAGCACAGACAATTTGGGCAATCCCTTGCTCTTTTCAGAGACTCACACGTCTACAGTTGACAAGGGAAAATTATAAGCATCTCATCAGAGGGCACATTTGTCATGGACCTCAAAACCTCCCATGCTGGTGCTGGGCTTTCAAATGCCACTCAGAACCAACTTAAACCCTAACTTTTTTCAAGGTTAAATACAGTTATTTTCTGCATCCAGGAATATAATTGTGTTATTTTGCCTTTGTCTGCTAGAACATCCTACCCTCTGAAATCCCCCATTTAGATATTTCTAGACCTTAATCAAGCTATGTTGTCATTACATGCTCTCTCAGATAAATTAAAATGATTTATTATTTAAATATTTGATTGTACAGTAGCTTTTTTTCAACCTGGAGTGGCTCTTGATACATGTATCCTCGGGCTGTGTCAGCACAATGGTTTAATCAGCCATATTTCATATTCCTAAAAGCTTCATCAATCTGAGACCACTTTGGCAGGAAGAAGGGACACCTCACTGCAGCCCTGCGAGACCCATTCAGATGTGTGCAGCTGGAGACAGAAAAATCTGCCTCGCCTGTATTCAGCTGTAGATCTGCCTGAACTCTCCTCAGGGGCGTGGCAAGTTTGCTCTCCCAGCAGTAACCCAAATGACGAGGCGCTTCTACCTGCTGCCACCTTTCCCTCCGAAAGCAGCCAACCCTAGGGCCCACGACAGCCACCAGATGGACACTCAGGGAAGAGAAGGATAAAGCCAAGTTCCCACTTGGGACCCCTAGGACAGTTTTACCCCCCCGAGCTCATCCTGGAGAAACACCACTGGCCAAATCCCAGGGCAGTCACAGACTGTTGGAGGGAGGATAATGTGGGATGAGAGCCCAACCACGCTCGGCAGTGAGTTATTATCACATGCTGCAGTGAACATGTGGTGGCTTTTTCCCTGCCTACTCCTTGTGGGCCTACAACCTTCTTCTGTTAATTTCAGTGGGAAATGTGATAAGTAGGTGAACATGTCCTCTGAATTGGTATTTCAGGCAGAAAAGATTAATTTATGTATATTTGATAATTGGTGATGCATTTCTTAATTTGATTTCTTTTGGATGATTTCCTATATACCCACACATACGCAAAATAAAGGACAAAAAGTTTTTTGGCTGCTGTATTTTGTATATATTTGTAGCATGGTACATAAGGGGTTGGTGAGTTGAGGTTTTTTTGCCAAATACCTGAGAACTGCTAAAACTTACCAAACAGACTCCCTTTGAAATTGAAATTTCTTGTACAGCCGTGGGAAAAATATTGCACAGGCACTAACAGTGCAGGCTGCCCCCAGACCACACTAGTAAATCTTGACAACAGCCTTTATTTACAGAGAAAACCACATCTCAGTTATCCTTCTCCTTCAGTCTTTGCATCCTCTGTTTTGCTACCAGAAATGAACTGCCTGGTGTTTTGGTGACAAAGCTGCCTGTCCATTTGTAACCTTCTTGGGTCAGCTTGGTGATGTTGTCAAATTTGGGTGCTGATGTATGGGAAACCACTGAAGGAGAAAGCCCTGAGAATTGATTTGAGCCACTCTCTGCTGCTGACAGAAATAAACTCAGCTCTTGCAAACCTGTTTGTCCCTGAAGGTTCTCATGACCTACGAAACAGCATCATTCAGGGTTGCAGAGGTTGATAGCAGTTACATTGGAGGTCAAATTTCAATAACGAACAAGCCAAAAATGCTAAATTTAAAAACTTTGGAGGCATTTGGTTTTAGTTCTCACAAATACCTTGTTAGAATTTCCTTCAGTACTTGTTTAAAACAAGTTCCTGCCTTTGCTCAGTCTCTATTACTTCTCTTCCTTCTCCAGTATAAAAAAGTCTGTATATTGGGCAAAAACTGTGCAGGTAGCTATTGTACCCGAGGTTTGGGAGATCTAAAGGGGACATTTCAGTTTTTCTCCCCATCTTACTACGGTGGTTTAAAAAATAATTTTAAATTTCAGTTTGAACTCCAGGTTGAATATGAGAAAGGATTAATAAGATCAGTGTGCAATTTACATTATGAAAAAGCAAAGACACTGTCAGAAAAGGAGCTTGATGGGAAGATATTGGTTCACCTGAAAATTTAGTCTCAAAGCTCCCTGTTTGTATCTGTTCACTTTCTGGTACTCATTTTTATCTATCAAATTAAAATTAACTCTAGATAACACTATTAGAAATTGTGCCACATAAACTGTATCTGTCACAAGTCTGGACCCGCTCACTCTTCTCAGACACTCATCCCAGGACAGTCCCATAGCCCAGGCCTTTGACAAGATTTAATCCATCAGGAAAATGTGCTATGCAACTAACCTGAGCAGCTCCATCCCCTCTTCCAGTTTTATGATTTCCTTTTCCTTGGATGCAGCACCACTAATTTTCTGAAAGTCTCACTACAAAAGTTGAGCACTATTTTTGGAGGAATGACTTCAGACTAAAATCCACTCATCTCAGGATCATACAATCAGTTTGAATTACCAGTGCAGTCACTTCTTAACAATGGAACTTGCTTCTTCTTTTCTTCTTTCATTCTCAAAGAGACACATTTTTTTCCTTAGGAGATTTTGAATCAGTGCCCATGATGTCCTCTTGGTCACTTCATAGGGAAAGTGCTTTACATTTCCTTAGGAGTTCCTAGTGTTGTTAATTTGGTATCTTCCTGAGAGTGTCTCTGAATTATCCAACTGTCCTTGCCCTCCCTTCTTTTCTTCTTCTCTAGCTACAGTTACAGAAGCACAGCAATAGTGGGAAACCCCCTGCCACAGGACCCGGAACGCTTGTGCTGTGCTGGGGAAAAATAATTAAGGAAAACAACAACCTTGTTCCCTCCTATCATGAATTAGTGTTTTAAGATCACTTAAAGGTATGAGTAAAAACATGTTTAATACAAAAGCAACAGCACTACAAAGTTTGTTGGCAAGATTCACTCTACTACTTCCTACATGGTCAAAGCACACTGAGGAGAAACAGCAGACAGAAATCCAGAGTCAATCAATCCAAACAGAAATAAACCAAAATTAACGCAAAATTATCTATGTGGAGGCTGAGTGGGGGGAGGAGGAGAGAGAGCAAAGGATTCATATAGGACCCACTATACCACAACTGTAACTTACAGGCCTAACTTACTTACAAATCTAAAGTCCTTAAGAATCCAGGAGAGCAGCACTTCTCCCACATTTGATATTGCATATGCATACTTTCATGCACACAGACACTGCAATCCAGGAGAGCCTGAAGGGTCTCATTTTGGACTGCTGTTTACAGGGATGCAAGAGTGGGCTTTAGTCATAGCAATGTTTCATCCTGACCACAGTTTGGGTCAGAAACTTCCTCTGAAAGTTTCAGGACAAAAATGTCATTCCATGTGGGTTGTATTCAGGCAAAAAATGTTTCTAAAGCTATTCATTAAAAAAAAAAAAAAAAGGCAGGAGCTCCTTAGACAGCATTAGTTCCTGGGAACAGACAGTGTTTCTGATAAGGTCAAGAGAAGTTCAGTCCAGGTGCTCTTCGTCAATTCTGAGACCTAGTGAGCATTTCTCAGGTCACAGTGTGGCCTGCGGGGAAAGGAGGGATGCACCACCACACCTCCCACTGATGAATATCACTCAGCCAAAAATGTCATGTGTGCCAGATTCGTAGTGTGCACCTGGGTGGGAGCACACCAGCACATGGGACAAGTGTTCAACTGCATCACCCTTGGGCTGAGGGGCAGCTCTCATCCTATGGTGCAAGGGGTGCATCTCCATCAGGGCCTATATTCTCCTAGCCCTCCCCTGGGGTATATGCACACACACACGGACACATTGCTGTTCAGGTCTCCATCAGCTGCAGAGCAGTAGAGACACTGCTGAGTCTTCCGAGCTTCCCTTGGTACAGGCAGCGGTGAGGATGCCAGCACGGAGCTTGTCAGGAGCAGCACCATGGCCCTGACACCATCTGTGCCATGCAGAAGGTTCTGCTGACCCCAAGGGATGGCGGCAGATCAAGTCTGGAGGTTGCTCCCTCCCTTTGGCAGTGTCAGAGCAGGTTCAGGAGAAACTTTTCAAAGTCTGCTCTACTTGCACTGTTTTTGTTTTTCCCCTAAACTCTCTCTGAACTCTTGGATGAAAAGCTGTGAACTGAAGCTCACAGAACTTGATTTCTTTCCCAAAAGACTTTTGTTCTACAGGAAATAACTCTTTTCTACAAAAAGAATAAACATATAAACTACTCAGACTTAACAATGCTCATATATCAAAAGGGAGAGTGTGAAGAGGGCACAAGGGACTTATTTTCTGAATGGATTTGCTCATCCTGAATAAAAGCTGGCATCTTCTAATAGACTGAATTTTCTTTTCTGGCAAACAGTCCAGCTAAACTGACAAGCTTTGAGTACAGCCTCCTAAATAAACAGCCTTGTATCCTTCTTGCAGAAACATTGCAATTATTATAAACACTGCAGATGGAAAAACAAACTGAAGGAAGTGAAGCTGGCAGGCTCTACGAAGAAGGAGGAGCCAGCACGTGCACTTCAATTCACAGGAAGGGTGCTTTTGTGATAGAAATGAAGTAGGGTAAGTATTGTGTTCATTTCTGCCTCTGAATGAACTGTTTCCAGAAAAATATTTTGTTATCAAGATGATCTATGACCAAAAAATTTAGATTATCTCCATCTTCTATATAAGGTCAACTATAAATCAGTTCTTAGGAAAGTATGTGACAATGCATATTTGACTCAATAGAAATGCTGTTTCTTCAGTGTGAGACAGCTCAGCCTTTGATGACAACACTTAGCTTGTCCTTTAAGAGTAAGAGCTTTCCTGGATACCATTTTGGATTAGCCCACCCTTTTTCCTCGGAATTTCTCAGCCAAAAGATCTCTCCAGATCCAACTTGTAAGAGAAACGGCATTCTTTTAGGTTTTTTAGCTATAGTCTGCTCTGAGTGATTTAGAAAGCCATTAGAGCATCAGCCCTAGAGTGGATCCATGTGCCAGTGCTCTGGGAGGTATCTGCAGGGAGACCTGCACACGTCTAAAAGCAACTGTACTATGTCCACCCCCTGTGCAGGCCTTGAAAAGCAACACCCATACGATCACACAACAGAAACAGAGATTTTTTTTTTTTAATGTTTTCATTAGATTAGTTCATTTTTGTCTCCTGCCCTTAGCTCTGAGACTTTTTTGTCCACTGAAACCAATACAAAAGAATAGCAACGCTAATCTATGTTTTTTTTCCTTTGTGTCTCTTGTGCAATTCTTTAAGCTTTACTACATTTGGAAGCGGACAGTCACAGTCCAGAAGAATCCTGAACCTCTCCTCCTCCCCAGCTGCTCAGAGTTGGCACAGACTGGCCCCTGGGATCCCAGGGTTACAGACCCTCATACTCCCCAGGGGTCTGTGCTGCCACCATTCACCATCTGCGTTTCACCTCCTGGGTTCTCAGCTCCTCTGCAGAAATCCTGCAGCATATTTCCCAGGAAGGGATCACCAAGCAGACCTCAGTTCTGCAAGGGCTCAAGGCACTAAAGTGTTCTTCTTGTCCAGCATATCTGAACCCAGGCACAATAAAATTAACAGTTAATCTCTTCACCTTTGCATATTCAATTTCCCCACTTTTTCTGCTGTGTTTTCACTTTGCTATTTTGATACAGTAGTGCAAAAAGATACACACCAAGAATTAAGTGACTGATAAAATGATCTGCCTTCACAGCATTTCTCCTAAATCTTCTTGGGTGGGGCAGTTTGCCTTGTAAACAACCCGAAGTCTTTCAACTAAAAGACCTTTGTGTAAGTAGCTTGTGTATACAGTAGTAGTGATGTTTTCATTTCAAAGTTAGTTGAATACTTGACTCAAAAGAAAAGGATATTGGTCCTAGAGAGACAAGAAGAAACGCGAGATTCTATCCATTCTGTAGCTGTCATCGTTCTTGGCCCTCACCCATGTCCCTGGAATTCACTTACTGATTCCACCTCTGTTCTCCAGTTCCAGATCTGCTGCTTTTGTGTTGTTCTTTTATCATTACAGCTGGCCTTGCATGTTGCTTCTGCTCATCTGCCATATAGGGGATGCTGGAAGGAGCTGCTCTAATGGAAAACCCAAAGCAATGCAGTGTTGTTTCTTCTTGAGAAACGAGAGGAGGCAGTGGAACCAGGCAGGCAGCCTCTGCCCACCCAGAATGCTCTGTCTGATGCCTGCTTTCCTCATTTCCTTCTCCCTCTACTTGTTAAGTATCACAGTTAACTGCTTTCAGCTGTTTTAATATCCATTGTACTACCTGCTTTACTGGTCTAATTCTCCTGCTGCCCTCTCTCCCTTGAACTACCTCTGACTGAACGCTGAACCTCAGACCTCTCCCAAAGTTTTGGATACAAAATGACCTTGAAATAATTTGTAGACACAGCCACCTCACCTTGCTCTGCTAAGATAACAAAACCCTACAGGGTACAGGACCTTGGGTTTCTGAAGTGTTTTTGTTACTTCTGACTAGTTGGATCTCACTGCTAGTCCTTGGAGGAAGGATGATCTACAAAAAGGATGGTAGGTAAGTCCAAGGTGTGGCCCTGAGCAAATGTCAAAGAACAATGAAGATGAGAATTTTATAACATAAATAGAAAAATTTTCTATTTATGTTCAAAAAGTAGGAATAGGCTGTGCCCTTGTATCTATAAAGATATGCAAGAACATAAACTTTGCTTTATTGAAACAAAGCTATAGTCTCTCTGGCCAAAAATTCTGTCCATGAAATTGGCTCCTAACAGGTCCTTTTCAGAAAACCATGAACATGCCCCACTAGGATCAAGGTTTCCTCTGCTGTAACCTCAGGGCACTAGGATGTCATTTGTCCCTAAAGCACTCTCCACCCTTCCTTGCTTAGCATGGCTGTCCTGGCGGTCCTTGTGACCCACGTTTCACTCTTGCACCCCATACTTGCAATTCTTCCCATGTTAGGAAAAGGCATTACCTATAGCCTATGACTGTTTGAAACCTGTCTGCCACTTCAGAAAATTGTTTGACTAATGAACACTTCTACAGCTGAGCAAAAAACCTTTGGAAATCCTTTTTTCACAGGCCTAGTACTGAGCAGAAGTAATAAGTAAGATGATCAGCTCCTTTCACATAACCTTTAGAATAGTTGTAAGAAGCAGGTAATGGTTTTCTCTGGTACATTAAACAGGTGACTAAAAGATTGACAATCTATTAACAGATTAACATACACTAGCTTTTTGTGGAAGAAGGTTTAATTTGTATCTTTCCTGGTTTGCAATCCAAAACTTTATAAAATGCTTTCCAAACTTCAATTATCTCTTTTAAGTTCTCATTTTTGTAATCTCTACAGTGAGATAAATATTGGTCTGAAAAGCAGTATTCAAGTAGCTAAATTGACAGAGGAGCAAAATTAAAAATTTGCTTCTTCCTTTAACTCTTATACACTCTGTGATGGGGCTATCCATCACAAGTGAGCTATCTCAGGATTGATCACAAGTCTGGCACAATGTAATTACTGAACCAAAAGCATTGTATTATATAGCATGAAATGAAATAGCAACTTTGCCTTCCACATTATGAACCCGTTGACTAATGATGGAGTGTTGCAATTAGAAAATATGGAAGTAACAAGACAAGGTATTTCACAGTCTGCTAATGTATAGAACAAAACGACTGATAGTGTGAAGCAGGGAAATTAAAACAATGAAACTGGAACAGAAAATAACAATGGCATTCTTAATAATCTGTAAAGAGAGAGGATGCAAGTGTCCTCTAAAGTAGGTCAAGTTTAAAAGGATTATGTGCAGTGTCTGAAAAGTGCTTCTTCTGGTCTTGTGTCAGTGGACCTATGACTTTTTCTAACATGTTTTGCGACGGCTGAGAACTGTTGCATTCATGGGCATAGTAAGTGTGACCTAGAATCAGGAGATTTTGCTTCAGGAGGCTAGGAATATTAAATATTATGAGTTGTGGGCAAGAGCTGCCTCAGTCCCATTGCCCAGGCTCCCTCCCTGACTCCCATTTGGTGCTGCATGACTGGCAAAAGGCTGATCACTGTGTCACTGCTAAATCACCTGCTGACACCAAGGCAAAAGCACAAGTGGCACAGCTAGTGCTTTGAAAAAATCATGGGTTTGGTACAAATTGGAAAAAAAAGAAAGAATGAGAGGAAAAGATGAAGTATTATAAATTGCCCCCAAACCATACTAAAGGCATTCTTCCCTGCATTCTCTATTTACTTGGAGCACACATCTTCAGAGTTCATTGTCTGGAAACAAAAAAAAGGTGGGCATTTATTATGAAATGCAATCTTTTTTCTACTCTTTTTTTTTTCCTTTTAAAAAAACCCAGACAAACCCTGGATTAAAATCTTTCCATAGTTCTAATACCAACTACAAACATTCTGAGTCCCTGATGCAAAACAAACCCATGAACGTATGGAGGAATCCAGCCCATTTATATTTCATCTTAGTGTTAGCTGCAAACTTCAACAGTGTCCGAGTGATGCAGGGATTTAGACTTTCAGTGAAACCCAGAATACAAAATGAAAAAAAGAAAGAGGAAAAGGAAAAGGAAAAAAGGAAAAGCAAGAAAATAGAAAAAAAAGGGGAGAAAGAAGAAAGACGAAAAGAAAAAAGAAACAGAAAAAAGAAAAAGGAAAAAAGAAAAAAGAGAAATAAAGGGAATACCATGTATGTGGTGACATTTGCTGACACCGTCTAGCTTAAATCTACTAATTGATTTCAGCAACAACAGAGAAAAATTAGTCTTTCCTCCTCCCTCTTCTCCCACCTATCACTTCTGTCAAGGATTCTGACTGACAAAGATAGGATTTTTGAGGGTATTTTTGTGTTTGTAAAATATCAGCCCTCGATCTGACTCTGTTTCTTTGGAGCACTCCGTGCCTTTCTGAAGGGAGCTTCTGGGGATGAATAATCCTGAGAGGATGCTCATCGCTGATGCTCTTTTGTGGCAACTGCATGAGCAGTTCTGTGAAAAGGTGAAGAAATATAAACTACCAGCTTCTGTTCCCACTTGTGAGGAGGATCTCTCCTGGCTGATGATTCCCTGGCTAGTAAAGACACCTTGAGGTGATGAGGATACAAATGCTTATGAAATCCTAACCATCTCTTGTCATAATAAATTAATATTTTATACCTTGTGCACGCATTCCTTGCAGCATCTTTTTGCACAAAGACAGTTGCTCAAAATGTCACAGAAATAGCACAAGATCACTTACTCCAGGAAAGGTAGCTGCCTTTGAATCCTACTGTGCTTTGTCAGCTGTGTCCTGTTGGGACTGTGGCTGCTGTTCATTCTGGGCTGTCTGGGGGACAGCATTTACAGCCTTACCCCACGATCCACGTTGGTAGAACACTGCTAAGCATTAGCCAGCCTGTCTCCAAACTGCCTCGTGAAAGCACCTGGACACATGCTGCTCCTCTTCATTAATGTCTTAGCCAGGCACAAAGTGGTGGGACCCATCATGGACAGAGAGTAGAAACTCTCTGAAGCAGCCTTTATTTTACCTTTGTTATTTAGCCTTCTGGCTCTAAAATTACTTCCCTTCATGGAGTAGTGGGCACAAGGGCATGTATAAAGATCCCAGCACGTGTTCCCACTGCAGAACAAGAAATCAGATGGCACGTGCATTCCGTGAGCTGCCACCTTTGGCAGCGGCGGTGAAGCTGCCTGCTGGACCTCAGGCATCACTCTGCCCCCTCAGGTGCACTTTGCACCCTCCCTATTCATAAGTTCCCATGGGGGTCACAGAGCTATAAGATCTGACATCAGTGCATCAGACAAAACCTCAGTGAACCAGTTTAAACTGAAAACGGGGTATATGTCCAGTACTCTGTTTTCTCTATCACCAGCTTCACCAGCCTTCCCTCTAACTCAATGTTCGATCTTCAACCCTCTTTTTATTTTTTTTCCAAATACTAGCCTCTTCATCCATACATGCATGGTTTCTCCCTTGCCTTAAAACACTTCCCAGTCTGGAAATGTCACTCAATACTTACAATCACAGGCCCTTCTTTTAATCAGGCTCCAAATTTCTCCCTCTCTAGCAGAGAACTGATTTCATGTGTATGTCCTAACCTAGGTGACATTTACATGGTCAAAACATTGCCCTTAGGCTTTATTGTCAGGATGCCAGGTTGGTAAATCAAGCCATTAAGTTTGAGAGATGAAGATTAGTATTTAAAGATATGACATTTAAATTCAAATTACCACAAAATGACTGCATTTTCATTATGAAAAAGCAAGCTATTAAATTGATGTATTAAACTCTGTAATTTTCTCTAAATTTTATGTTGAAACTGTATTTTTAATGATTTATCACAATACTTAATTTCATCATTCAGTATTTTCCAAGACGTTTTCTATAACCAAAAGATGCGTCATTTCCCTAGAAGGCTGAATAGTTGTTAGAAAAAGTAATTGCTTGCATACTGCTCTATTAACACTTGGAGAAGTGTTCAAATCTCTGAAACAATTCAGAATGGGTTCAGATTGATCTATTTCTTTTTCCCTAAAACCTTTAATGCTCTTGGGGTGCAATTCTGAAGATGTTCAATGTAAAATACAAACCATTATCCTAATAGATAAATGGAGTAAAACATGAAGACAGAAGTGCTGGTATCAAGCAGCAGCTCAACTACCTGTGGAAACGGGAGCCAGACTCTACATCTGCTCCTTCCTGGCCAGGTACTTCTTACATACAAGACTGCAGGAAGGTTGTCTCTGTCCTGGCTTGGTTCTTCTGGTCACTACCTCTTGCAGAGCTGGTTATGTTGCACCTTATTCCTACTCACCCTGTTTGGCAGTCAGAATAGTTATCTAGAAAGTTGGTCACCTCAGGGTACAGCAATCATAAAATCCGTGTTATCCCACTATCTTGGTCAATGTTCTATGCACTAGACAATCCTGACAAACTTCCTGAATTTTGCCTCTTTCATGTTTTAAAAGGAAAAGATAAGCACTTTCTCCGAATCACAGAAAGCTATTTTTAATATCAATTTGCTTGATACATACCAGGGAGCTAAAAATTTGTCACTTTATTTTGGTGTATTGGATTTGCACGGCAATGTCTTGGTAGCAGGAGGGGCTCTGTGAGAAGCTGCCAGAAATTGTCCCCATGTCTGACAGAGCCAATCCTAGTGGCTCCAAGAAGGACCCACTGCTGGCCAAGGAAAAGTCCATTGACAACAGTGGTAGTGACACTGGTCAAGGTATTTAAAATGAGCAGGAACAACTGCAGCCAGTGAGAGGACTGACAGTATCCGAGCAAAAAAAGCCCTGCAGACCCCACGGTCAGTGCAGAAGGAGGGGCAGGGGGTGCTCCAGGCACGAACTGAGGTTCCCCTGCAGCCCCTGGTGCAGACTGTGGTGAGGCAGCTGTGCCCCTGCAGCCCATGGAGGTCCCATGTGGAGCAGAGAGCCACCTGCAGCCCCTGGAAGAGCCCACGTCAGAGCAGGCAGAAACACCTAAAGGAGGCTGTGACCCCATGGGAAGCCTGCACCGGATCAGGCTCCTGGCATGACCTGTGGCCCTGTGGAGAGAGGAGCTCACAATGGAGCAGCTTTGCTGGCAAGACTTGAGACCCCACAGGGGACCCAGGTGAGAGGAGCCTATTCCTGAAGGACTGCACTCTGTGGAAGGGACCCACACGGGAGCACTTCATGAAGAACTGCAGCCTGTGGGAAGGACTCCTTCATGGAGGACTGTCTCTCATGGGAAGGACCCCACACTGGAACAGGGGAAGAGTCCACCCCTTGAGGAAAGAGCAGCAGAGACAGTGTGTGATGGTGAAATGAGTGCAGCCCCCATTCCCCAACTCCCTGCACCACTTGCAGGAAGGAGGTGGAGAAAATCAGGAGTGAAGTTAAGCCTGGGAAAAAGGGAACGCCGTGGGAAAGGTGGTTAAAGATTTGGTTTTATTTCTCATTACTTTATTCTTAATTGATTGGTAATAAACTAATTTTTCCAAGTCGAGACTGTTTTGCCCATGACTGTAATTGCTGAGTGATCTCTCCCTGCTCTGACCTCCATCCCTGAACCTTTTGCTGTGTTTTCTCTCCCCTGGCCAGCAGAGGAAAGGAGTAATAGAGCAGCTTTGGTGGGCACCTCGCAGCCAGCCAAGGTCAGCCCACCACATTCAGGAGGAAAATACTCAGATGCACCTCCCTGGGGTTTTTCTATCTTGCTTGTTGGTGTCTCCTTTCTTTTTCCTTTCTCATGTACCAGTTGATTTATGTCAAACTCTGAGTTGCCACATCTCTCTGATTTACTACGCAGCGAATACAGGCATCAGCAACTTTGGGGTGCTGCAGTGTTCAGTATCCAGGTTTCTCTTTTCACATACAGCCTTGTTTCTCTGTGAAGAAAGTCTCAAAAGCCATTTCGGAGTGTAGTAGTCAAATTTATTTCCACTGTAGAAGCACACTTGTTTCAGTAATAAAAAAATAACATTTTCTCTGCAGAATAAAAGTAAACCTGTAGTGGTATAAATATATTTACTTGCACAAGAATTCACCTAAGTCATTCAACGTATGTTTAGACTTAGTATTCTCACAGCCCTAAATTTCAAATGGAGTCAACAAAAGATAGTTACTTGCAGAAAGATGAGAAAGGCCAAATCTGGCTCAGCTGGGATTTTAACAAATGTGAAATAATAGAAAGCTTCCTTCCTTGGTTGTTTTTTTTGTTATATGAATACATTGCATATGAAGAATACTGACAGCCTTCAGCACTGACCATTCCTGTTTGGCTAATTAAAATATATCACAGCCACAGAAGCCTCTTGTGTCTGCCTTGCAGACGTGACCTTGGTGCTGGCCAGGCAGAAGAGCAACAAGTGTATTAGTCTTTAAGCTCAGTGCTGCTTAGACGGTGCTCAGCCTCCGTATTTCCATTCCCAAGACTCCCATCACCAGCTACTGTCTTTCAAGGAACAAACAAGGTCTAGCAATCTCCTTCAGGGGCTCATCACAGACCCATCAGATAGCATGCCTGATCAATCAGTAAATCCCTGTGCTATACTAAGACAGGTGCTCTACTCCATAAAGCGTTATTAATGCTGATGAAACCAACAGTCCAGCTTATAGTAGGGCATGGTTGATGTGTAACTTTACCTAATATGAATACTTCATGCAAAAAAAAGAAACAAAACCCCAAAAAGCAAACCAAAAAAAAACCCAACCAAAAAAAAAAAAAAAAACCCAACAAAAAACCACCCAAGTATTTTCTGCACTCCCATTCAGTTCAAGCCATGGAACAACAGTAAACACAACTGCAACAAATTTAACTTGCACTTTAACTTCTAGGTAACTCTTCAACTCTTTTTCCCAATTGTGAGGGTGGAGAAAAAAAAGGGGGGAAACAAAATTTAATTACTCAATCTCATAATGACTCTGTATTACTGTGTTTGCCTAAATTATACTTCTTTACCATACAGACTATCATCAGCACCATGTCCTCACAACATATGCTGATTTCTGATCCTTTCTTACTGTTAGTACAGTGACAAAAAGTAGAAGGTTCAGCCTTGATTCTTCTCAAGGCATCTATGAGAGGAGGACACTGAACTAATACAGCACAATACTGAAGACAAGAGAACATAACACTTCAGTTCTGATACACTGAAAAGCAATTTCACACAGAAGCTCATTTATGTAGGCACACTGACATATTGAGCACCATTTTTTCTTCAGTTTAACATCAACATTCAACTCTGAACAGAGGAATGTCAAGCCTCTAGGACAGTTTCAGTATTAAGAAAAGAACTACTTCTAATTTAGAAACATCAAAACACTAATGTTGACACCTTAGCCGAGACGTTCACTGCAAGTGTCCCTCTCTCTGAATTCGGAGGCGCTCCTTCTCCACTTGCAAGCGTTCCTTCTCAATCTGCAGCTTCTCTGACTCAAACTTTAAGAACTGCAGCCTCTCTTTCTCTAACTGCAAACGTTCTTTTTCAAGTTTTAACTTTTCAGTTTCTAGATCCAGAGGCTGCACGATGGGTTTTTCTGTTTGGGTGAGGTCATTCTCCAGGGCAGGCTTTTCAGCATGCAGAGTCTCTAGCCTGAGCTTCTCCCACTCAATCTGCAGCCGCTCCTTCTCAATCTGAAGCCTCTCACGCTCCAGGTCCACGTGCCGCAGCCGTTCCTTTTCAATCTGCAGGCGCTCCTTCTCCACTTGCAACCTTTCAGCTTCAATGTCTAGTCGCTGTTTCTCCAGCTCCACCTTTTGCTTCTCCAGATTTATAAGCAAGTGAGAATCTTCATAGGCTAGCCTAGCTTGAGCAGAGCTTAGATTTCCAAACTCTTCAATGTGGGGGAAGTCCGGTAGGTCATTTTCCTTTTTCGAATCTGGCAAAACTGAGGACAGTATTTCTTCTTCTTCCTCAATAGGAAACTGCAGAGAGGAACGTGACAGACAAGAATTACATTCCAGTCTCTATGCCAAATTAAAGTTGTTACACACAACTTGATTCAAAAGAACATACTGCATTTTTTCATCTTTAAAGCTACTCAGAAGTGTTTAATTCATATGTTGTGAAATAACCATGCTAGATCAGAAAATTTTTCTACCATTACACAGGAAGAGAAATAGGCTTTATCTGCAAGTTAGTATCTAGTAATGAGAAATGGTAAATGGAAAAGCATGTCAGTGAACATGCAAGAACATACAGAAAATACAGCACAGTTGTTATTACAGATCATTCAGAACAACTGATAGAAAACTGGATCTAGAAGACCATATGTTGTTCTTACCTTTCATAGAGCTGAGTGACATTTATGTAAGCCACTAGGAATTTATTGTGACTAATTATTTATCAGAGCAGATGGATCCATAGGCTATGTCTTATGTAAGCTAACCTAACCTTCACTAACTTGAGGATTCCATTTTTAAAAAAACATTTAACACTGACGCTTTTCACATGCTCCTAAACCCTTCCAACTCCATTAAGTGGGTCAATAAACAGGACTTGTTTAACTGCTTTGTATTATCACATTTGCTCTAAAGCTATTTTATGATGCACACGATGAGGTGGTTAGGACCACTGCTCTCGGCAGACTGTAACATTTCATGCAGAATCATAGCCCTTATGTGCTACAAATTCATAGTACACAAGAGATAAGTTGTCTCAAAGGAAGCATGATGCAAGAGAAAGGCAAACTGAGGAAGACAAGTGTTCAGAAAAACCTTAAGACTATGAGAGCCACTGCCAGCCCTCTAGCATTAGAGGAGACACACACTGTTCTGGAGCACTGTCTGACAGTAGTCTCACTACCATTTCACAGCTTATGCAGATTTTTATCCAGCACACATATCAATGGAGTTAAAACAGGAGTTGCTTCCCCACTCCTCCCACTCAAAACCCAACTAAAACCCTCCCCCCCCAAAAACCCCAAAGCAATAAAAAACCCCAAGAAAAATTGTTTGAATACCCCTTTTTGAAATGAGAACTATGTATTTGTAAAGGAACAGCAAAACTATCCCAATATTCGACTACACTGCAGCTTGTTGCCTATCCCAGGACCCACAACCACTTGTCAAATTCACACTAAAATTCCAACAGAGGGGAATGGCTGACTGACTAATTCAAGTAATGTTTTCATCTCCTGTAAAGACAGACATTTTAAGAAATAGAAGTAGTATCATGTTTCTTTTTGTATCCTATTTCTTTCTGTACCTGCAGGTAATATATACTTTCATTTGTTAAAGAAAAGCACTTCTCTTCTCCGTTCATCCATCCAGACAGCCTGAATATTAAAATGACCAGTTTCCTCCAGCAGTGTATTTTCATTCCATTGACTGAACTTATCTGTGGCACATACAAATGGAAAATACATGTGCAAAGACATATTCCAAGTTTAGGGATATCATATCAATAATCAACATCCAAGACCTTACTCACAACTGCAAGTTGCTACATTTCAATACCATCTCCTGAAATATATTTATTTCTACAGTTTAATTCACACATTAAAAAAAAACCAGAAACAGATGCTATGAAGAAACAAAGCAAAAAGCTTTATGCTAAAATGAAACAAATGCCATATTGCATATAGCCCACATATGTCAGACACTCACTTCAAAATTCTGCGGATCCTCCTCTTCCTCTTCTACTTTGATTTCTGTTAAAGATCCACCAGCTTCTCTGAAGTCAGTGATATTTTGCCATTCAAAACTAGATTCAATTGCAAATCCCATTTTCTCATCCATGTCTTCATTGAGGGAATCATCTAAATTGGATGAAGGAAGGTGAAACCCAGCACCTACTACTTTGATGTTTGCATTCAGACGTTTTCTCTTCATGAGTGCTCTCCAGTCAAGGTATCGCCTTTTCACTTCTGTCCCTGTTCTTTGCTCTCCTTCACCTACAGCATTGACACACTCTGCTATTTCCTCCCAAGCTTTCCGTTTCATCTCATTAATTGTTGTATTAAGTTGCTTTGAAAAGAGTACTTCTCTCCTTTTTCTGATTTCCTTAAGGAGAGTTTGAGTTTCCTGAACACTAAAATTGCTTTTTCTTTTTCTTTTTAACTGTTTCATTTTTTCCAGGTTTAACCTAATAATTTCACCACAGTAGACTACAGAGATGATCTGACACTAATCAGCTACTAGTATAAATAAATTTAAAAGCCAATGAAAGCAGAGCTCAGTTCTCGTGAAGTAAATTTTCTCTTCACTTTGTAGTATTTTTCTATTTGTCAGGCTTCCTAAGAGAAAAAGAGCAAACAACATAAATCTCCAAGGTAGATACCATATATTTTCATTTAACAACTCGACTCTTAAGTCGTCATTTAAGGAATGCATATTTTAAGCTAACCGTTCATTTGATAAAAGAAAACCATTTTGTTAAACTGAATATAAAGTAGCCATACATACTTCCTCTAATCTCCTACGAATTATAAACCCATGAATATATCCATGTCATGAACTGTTAAGGTTGATTGGATATTTCCATTACAAAAATACAGCTCTTTTCCTTCAACTCTTAAGAGTTTTGCCGGTTGGGATTTGCCTAAGACTGAAATTTGACACACACATTTCAGTTTGAATACTAAATTACTTCCAAAGAAGCTGAAATTGTTATATCATTACTTCAAAAACATTGTATGTTTAGAGGACTGAAATTTCTGAGACGCATTTTAAATGAGATATCATTTCCATTAAAAAAGTAAATATGAAAAGTAAAAGGTGACATTTTAGAGCCTCTTCTGACTTAATCATAAATAAAAGAAGTGCAGCAATCCTATTGAATGTCATAAAATAACTACTAGTCCTAACAAATGTCATTCATTAGAGACACTGTAACAGGAAATAGATTTAAGTCACTATATGCCCGTGGTAAAACCCTCCTGTGTCCTTCACATACTGCAAAACATTTCATGTCAGAGACAACGGCAGCTTCAATGGCCATGCAGTCCTCTACCCTCAGCAACAGCTGTACTGTGCCTAATGCTGAGAGAATGCTAAACCCTGTAATACACCTGACAAGTTGTGTGCAACTCTGTACACAACTGGAGAGTCTGAGTGGGAGAAACAGGGGACCATTAACGCAGTAATGAATATCACTGCATTAACAACATAGACCATATTACAAAAAAACACCCCAAAACAACCCACCAAAACCTGGAAGCAGAGACTAAAAATCAAAAATTGGCCACAGACCGGTTGGCAGGGGATCCAACTTAGGATGATTTTGAACTTTCTTTTGTACCATGTTACCTACCACTGTAGGTAGGTTTAAAAGGCTTTAAACCAAGTAGGCCAGGGATTCAGTTTACAGTACATGCAGTTTCAAGCTGCTGTTTGTTCACTGTTATGCAGTGTAGACACTTGTCCACCTGAAAGCAAATGGCTTGCAGATTATATATTCAATTGCTATTAACTAATGGACTTAATTCTTAAATAACTCCTCCCCAGCTATACAGGATGCTTAAATTACTAAGTATTTTTCCTCCTGTTGCTCTCCCTAAACTTGGTTAAAACATACAAATGAGCACATTACACTACAACTCCCCACTGAGGGGATAATGTACATAGTAGTTTAGACTTTGTTCTTCATCTCCTGTGCACTCTTGACTATAATTATGTAGCTCACTTGCAGTCTTACATGTCAAGCAACGTTCTTTCATACCCAACAGACAAGAATGCTGCCATCAAGTATTTTTTAAAACACTGCATTAAAAAAACTGCTTTACTACTTTTCCTCACCAAAATACTACTCTCACTGTGAATCCACTATTTCCAATGACTACTAGGTAGCAAATATGCAGAAGCAAGTCCTAAGAAGAAATCAACTGCACGAGCCTGTGTCAGCACACACCACCATACAGTGCTTCCATGCAGCTACCCATTCCTTTGGACTTCTCAGACTCAAGTAGGAAGCTGCATGCTGCTGTTCAGAATGTGTGCAATTTTCTGCCCTTCTGAAAATAAAATTCCAATTGGTTTTGAGAAGAGGGAATTATTTAAAATAAAAAAAAAAACCAACTTACTGCTTTAATGCAGAGCTGTAACTTGACATGATCAGTAGTAACAAAAAAAAAAAAGCTGTAGTTTAGAAAGAGATATTTATACCAGAACACAACACTGTATCTGCTAGGATTACACAACATTTTTCTGAGATCTTTTATTTGATTTTTAAGCGTACCCCTTAGCAGACTTCTGCTGAATGACAGCCATTTTTATCTCAAGGCATATACCAGCTAAGTCCTTTACTTAGCCCCAGCTAGGTGGTCATTTCCAGTTAACAGGGAACCACAGGATTTTAGAGACTCATATGGTATCTCTAGCTACCCTGGCTCTTCCTAAATTTCTCAGTGGGCACAAACGTGGGCACAAACACAGGAAATCAAATAGAACTAAACTGGGTTTCCTAATCAAATTTTCATCATCTTTCCAATATAATTCTGCATCAATATGGAAAGTGCTGACAGGCAAGCTTTCTCCCTAGCTCCACAGAAGGCTGACAGTTAAATCATGCAAATGTCAGGCTACCCTGCGGGTCAGCCCACTGCTCCTTGCACCAGTGCTCTGCATCACCTGACTGATCTTCCCAGACATTCTTTGTGAAGCGTCTTATCTTGGGTTTGGATTTTATGCCATAAACCAAGGACATAACCTTTAAGAACTACAATACTAACTTAAAAACTACTGGCATCCAATTCCTTTATTAGGAATTATTCCTATTTATCAGGGAAAGTTTTCTTCTGGACTTTAACTTTTGCTAGAACACATCTGATACAAGCCCCTCAATTTCCCCGTGAAACACCGGCAAAACCTAACTATTTTAAAACTCCTGACAACTAACTTCCAGTTGTTAAGGACATCTTGCCTTTTCTAACTCTTTCCTTTTGGAAAGCACATTGCCTTGTTAAGGACAGTTCTTTTCTTATTAATATAAATAGGTATTAGTGAATTGTCTTAACAGTATATTTACTCCCAGAAATGGCTCAACTCCACTGTGGCACCGTGTACCTTTCTGATATATTAACTAGAAATCCTTATTATATAGTTAAAGCTGATGTTTGGGATATTCGGTTTTTTGCCATTTCTAGATGCTCTCCAGAACATTACCCTTTAATGAGGAAAAATGAACTGTTACATACTCAAAGTACATAGGAGACAGGAATGTAAATAAGGTAGGATTTGTACACATTCTAGATAGCTACAGGAATAAAACCACTCTATCACTGTTTTGAAAAGCATGACTTACAAAAACGTAACATAGAGCATTGTCCTGGTTTCAGCTGGGATAGCACTGATTTTCCTTCTAGTAGCTGGAACAGTGCTGTGTTTTGGACTAGCATGACAATAATGTTGATAACACACTGATGTGTTGCTTGTGGCTCAGTAATGCTTACTCTAAGGTCAAGGACTCTTCAGTTTCCTGTGCTCTGACAGTGAGGAGATACACAATAAGCTGAGGATGAACTGCAATGTAAAATGCATACTTTTACAGTTTGGGTAGAAATGTGAAGAACTGGCTAGAAAAAATCCAAACAATTTGGGTGGTATGATAAAGACTTAGAGGGTCTTCCAAAAAAGATGGCAACACGGAGCTACAAGTATTGACTTGCCAGGCCAAAAGCAACCCACGATCAAGAAGGTTCTCATCACAGGACTAAAGAGACACAAACTATTTGTTAGGGTTTAAAAGAAACAAGTATTGTAAAACTAAGCTGGAAACTCCATAAACAGACAGAACATACATACACTGAATACCTTTCACATAGATAAAGACAGAGGCATCCTCATTCTACCTCTGTCTGTTCTGTCTCCCTTTGTTCACACCTTATTGTCTGACCACATGTTGGACCAAAAAAAAAAAAAAAAAAGACTCCCCCACAAAACATGCAAGGAGGCAAACAAAAAGATCATTTATTCACCAGGACTGATGGACTATTGCTAGAATCAAACCTGAATCATTCTTTATGAAAATCATGACTTTTTAAAAAATACGAGGTCCTGATGGCTAGTTTTTAAAAAAAACTTTTAGAGCTTATGCTTGAATAAAAAAAAAAAATTCAAATTAGGAGGACCTGCTATCTCTAAACTTTTTTAAACAAAATTAGTGAGTCTGAGCATCTTTGCCTAGGGCTTTCTAGATACCTTTTGTGTGATTCCTAACAGGTAACTACATTAGCTTGGAGCAACTTACGCTTTTGCACGAAGACAAGCTTTCGTACAGGAGGATCTGGGTGCTGCCAAAACAGCCCTGCAAGAAACACGCTGTTTGCGCAAACGAAAAGGCAGACACAGAAGAGAATCAACACCACCTAAAAGAATTATGTAAAGAAGCAGGGAGAAGGCACCGAGGATGTAGAACAGCTGGGGATTTGGGCTATTGAAGCCACAGAATCATAAGGCGAAAGCTCCCCTTCCCCTGAAGCAGCCACGGCCACGAAATGAGAAAACCTCCTCCCCGCGCGGGGGGCGCGTTTCGGAGGGACGAGTGCAGGCACAGTCGCGGGCCCGGGACCAGCTCGATCCCACCCGGAGCGCTGCAGGGAAAGCAAGGTGACAACAAAGGGAGGCGGGAGCACGGCCGGCAACCCCCGCCAGCACGGCCCCCGAGTCCAAGGGAGCAGATGGGCCCACAGGCCCCGCCGCAGGCCAGGACCTCTCCGGTCAGCGGGGCCCTGCGACTCTCCCGCTAGAAGAAGGAAGAGGAGGGGGACCTTCCCCCGGGGACAGAAGACGGCGGGCAACCGCCTCACCACCTCCATGGGCCGAGGGCGGCGGATCCCCACCGCTCTACCCTCGCAAAGGGGACAGAGTCGGCCCACACCCCGCTGCAGGTGCGGCCGCCCCATCCCCGAGCCGGTCCCGCTCCGCCTGGTCCCCAGGGGCCACGCGCACGACTCACCTGCGCCCGGCGCTTCCCTCTGGGCCGCCGGCCCTTTAACGGCCACTGCCCTCCCATTGGGCGAGCCGCCTGCCTGTCAGTCTTGCCCGCACGCCTATTGGTGACCCGTGACCGCCGCTCCCCCCCGCCCCGCCCCGCCCCCGCCCCGCCCTGACGCTCCAGGCGGGCCGGAATCCCCCACGTTCCTCAGCCCGCAGGGCCGCGTCGCTCGCAGTTTCAGGGCAGCCATTGGCTGCAGCCGCCGCTCGTCTTCCCCAGGCCTGGCGGTGATTGGCTGCGGGCTGTCACCGCCCGCCCCCCCCTTCAGTGAGGGACGCGCGGCGGGGTCGCGGCTTGAGTTGGGTAGGATGGTTTTGGTACGACCCGGTCTGTCTGAGGGCGTGGCATAGGGCGGGGCCCGGCGCCTCTCGGCGGCGACCTGCAGGGGAGGGGGAAGCGGGCGTAAAGGGGGCGTGCGGGATAACCGTGGAGGAGCGGCCGAGAACGGTGTGGCGAGGAGGTTTATGATGCTGCTACACAGAGCGAGGGCGCGGCTAACCGGCTGTTACTCCTGAAATGCGCGTTTTGTGATTAAGCTAGAGAATTAACATTTACCAGACACTGTAATAAAATAAATGAGAGCATCTTTCGGGAAGTGCTGCTTATGTGAGCGACCACGTCATTGATGTGGGTGAATATACACACAAAACTCACTTTTGTGGAGCTTTCTGGCTTGGGGCTCCTGTCTCCTCTGCCACACAAGATGTGTCTGGTCCTCGCCCTCTGCGTTAACGTCCCGGTGCCTTGGACATGTACCCTTCGTGCAGGCTTAAGGCAATACTTTTCCAAAGTTTGCTACCTCTATTCTAACATGATGTGTGCATGTCTTACGTTGCATATTCGTTAACAATTACTTGCTCAGTCCTTACAAATCCAAGTTCTGGGCTGTAATGAGCATTTGGATATTTTCACTGACCGGATAGGTTATTTGATTAAAACAGCTTCAAGTGATTGTAACCGTGATGAAACTGCAAATCTCTTTAAAATGGTATTTTCCATTTTAATTTATCAGCTCGCTTCCAGATAGTGATAACTTTGCTGCCACACTTGCCCATTAGGTACTGAAAATCATATTAAAAAGGAAAACGGTAAGGAGTAGGGTAGCAAGACAATGCCACATTGCAGGTATATATAATAAGAGATAGTTCTTGCTGACACCAATGCATGAACTAGGCTTCCCTTTGCATTATTACCAGTATTTTGACAGTGCTCAGAAATCAGATACAAGTGTGCCCTAAAGGTCTTGCAAGCTAGTTCAGACTAGATTCAGGTGCAAGTAGGTGGACAAATGATGGAAGTAATTAACAGTCTGAACCTCTGCCAGTCTGCAAAAAGAATTAGTCCCAATTATACCTCATTGAGTATCCTTCTTTTATTGTGAAGGACAAAACTGCTAAATATGATTAGTATTCATTAGAATAGTTTTAAGTAGGAAGCATATGATTTCCTGGAGTAGCTGCACACGTAATTCTAAACAGCTCTACTTTCTCCCAAGGTTGTTACTCTGCTTTTATGGAGGCTATTGATCACTGGTGAAAAATCTTGGTATATCCAGCTTCCTCCAAAAAAAATCCTTGACTCTCCTTCATTTATGTGAACTGTCTTGAATTTATGTGTAATTTATGTGTATTTTAATCATTAAATTCAGACTCTTTCTTCTTTCCTTTGGATGACAGTAAGAAAATCCCCACCATATGGTCTACTTCAGATGCAAACTGTTCAAGTCCATGGTGAATTCCCTGGATTTGTAGAACACATACACAATTTCCTTTTGATTGTGCACAGGGTTACACAACTAGAGCTTTCAAATCTGGTCTGTGAATCCCTTCATTGTTCAATATAAGCTTTTAACATTATGAATGCTGCTGGAATGCTTTGTACATGTCTCCAAGTGGCTTTTGCTAGCTGTGGGGCAAAAGCCTTGGAGTGCTGGAAGGTTAATTTGTATTGCTGAAACTCTGTTTTACCTATACAGAAGTTTGAGGGTTCCAGAATTTTGAGTTTTGGAAGAATACAAGAAAACACAGGACTCTCTCACTTTGTCTTGATGCCATTTTTGCACCCCTTTGCATGCAAATTTTAGATTAAGTAGCTTTTATCTCCTTTTATTGAAAGCCACTTCTAGTAGTATGTAAGGCCATGTCAGTAAAAATAAACACCCAATCATTTTCAATACTCAGACTGTTAAAAAACCCTGTATATTAGTCTGAGCTAGATGGATCTAATTAAAAAAAAGTGCCAATTTAAATGAGTATCTTACAATGGTAAACTTAGAATTTTTCAGCAGACAAAAGCAGCATGGGAACAGTAAATCAATATGCAAAGGATATACAAATACAAGATCCAAGGATAATTACAAAACCCCCTCACTGCAGTTTTCATCTATGCTAACTGCACTGTTGGTTATAATGTTCAAAATGTTCTCCACTTGAAAAAAATCAAAAAAAAAAGAGGTTAACCACATTAGAAACACTGTAGATTCTCTGAATTTTGAAACTCACTGAGAAAAAAAAAGAGACTTGAGAAGGATTCAGTGGCTCAGTGCTTTATTTCACAAAAGAATGAACATCTCGGCAAACATGTAGTATCATACTTTCCACATATCAGCAGAGCCCAGGCAGCAGCAAAATGTTACTGTTCTCTATGCTTTATTGGGTGTTAGAAGGAAAAAAAAGTAAATTGAGCATAATGTTCAACTATAAATATTGTCAAATACATCCCTGTTTCCAGTCTGTTTTAATTAAAATAGATCTTATGCTGCCTCCTGTTGGTCACCTACAAACAGAAACATCTACAATTAATCTCCCCATTAGGAATTGCAGTCAGCACATTCTATAGCCTATACCTTACCTACTACCCAATACTAACCAGAGGAGGTGAACAGTTTTCTTCATAGAGTAATACCATAAATAAATCAGACCTGAAAAATCTACTCCATTTTGTGAATATATTGAATTTTTAACAGCAGTAAACTGACTTACTACAAATGTATTTAGAATATAGAAAACAAATTAATTAGTACATAAATAATAATCATCAGGTCTGTGCAAACATAATCAATATAAACACCTGAATAATTGATATTTATTATAACAACTAAACCAGTATTATAACATTACCAAAGTGCCATAATGTTTTGATAGCATTCTTTAAAAATTAAGATTATCCAATATAATCATCACTGGATATTAAAATCCCACATACAATATATATTATCTTTGTGTATATTATACTGGTCATGCTTATAATGTGTTTTGTGACATAAAATAGAATACTATTAGAAATGTTTTGGTTACATCATTTAAGTGCAAATAGTAATTATAATTTTACATGCAATTTTTTGTTTTAAACATCATTCTATTTCAGTGAGAACATAGGTAATCATTAATCTAGTCATCGACTATTTTTAGTGGAAGGTACATTTTCATAAAGTATTGTGAGCTTTGAAAAGTCAGAAAAGATATAAAAAACCTCACTTTGCATTAATTTTGTGACTTTTAATTGCGTAACATCTGTATAGACTGAAGAATCTGTTTGATCCAGACCTACAGCAGTTACTCATGCAAGTAATGCATATTCTTTTGTACTTGCCTTCACTGAGATTTCTTACCTCTTTAGCAATTAATCGCAGGGTTTACAACGTAGGTCCTTAATTCAATCATAAAGCCTTGTTTTTAACTATAACATTCTAACACTTCTGCTTCTTCTGCATTCAATTCTGCTACCAGATTTAACACTTTGTACGTGGAAATGTGGCAAATGTGAGAGCTGTAGTACAGGCTTACCTGCCTAACTGAAGAAAATCAGTACTATTTCACACTAACTTTGGCTGTAAGCAACGCTAGAAACTAACATTACTACATTGTTTCCTGATCACTGAGTAAGACAGCTCAATTCCCTGTGAAATCCATGACTGATTTGTCAAACTGGGAACTGACATTAGTTTCTGCACGAGTGTAGTGCAGCATATTAAAGAAGCATGTTTATTTTCCCAATTCAGCTTCATTCAGTTTTCGCTATCTATACTGAGGAATTTATCACATACGTCATTGCTCTGTCTGATGTCAGATGTCAGAGTCTTATGCATATCACAAGTAGCTGGATAGAAGACTGCCAAAGAAATCTGCTGTAGGGAAAAACTTAGAGGAAAGAGCATCACCTGAATAACCGACTCAGTTGCTGTTTATGTGATCCAGCAGTTTGGTCATGACAGTGGCGATTAAAAAACCCTTGCAATTCTCTAGTATCTTCCAATTTGCATAGCTGTTTATACCCATGTACTATGGGCATAATATGTTACTTTCCTAAATGCATAAATTGCACACTCATATTACTCAGGCAGAAAAACAACACAAATACACAAGCAAAGGTGAATACAGCCTTGCATTCCAATGATGTGACAACTTGCAATAATTAATGATTAATGAAGTCTCTGTGCTACCCTGAGTAGCTTTATGAAAACTAAAACTACTGTTTTCCTATGTGTCTATTTTTTTCTTAGTGTTTCAGTAAGCAAGATAGCATTCTTCCTCTCTCTACACACTACATTTGCTTTGCACTAACAAAAAGTAGTTGTGTCCCAATATAAAAATATTTGCATTTCTGTAAGGTGATTGTAAAGATTACCTAGCTATGTTTAGTTATGATTTGGAGACTCATTATGAAAAAAACCCCAAAATAAATGTGGAAGTTGTATGAAATATTGTAACAACAAACTACTTACTCCTACAGAACTGACACGCATATTAATATAAAGAAATTATTGAGTGGAAGGGTTCTGCTCTATTAATATGTTCTCCAAATGTGCATAATTTTAATTTATATACTTATGAAAATAGTTATGATTAATATTATCTAAATTTATAAAGGTATCTGATAACAAACTAAAGAGTAAATCATAGAACTGGAATTTCCATTGTTTACTGTTTAAAACAGAAGCATGTTGTAGGCAATATCAAGCTTTAAGCATTAATATTGAGCTTGAGTTTTGCAAAAAGTACATGCAGGAGAGATGTGATAATGAACTTGGCACTGTTGTCTCAAATCATATGAAAGATGTCTCTGATGCCTCACTAAACTTTATTCATTTTTTAAACTGCTTGGAAAAGATGTGCTTAGATGTTTAGAACCATTATTCTGTCTGGCAGAAGACAGCCTTACTGCTTATGTGATACTTATAGGGAACAGAAGGGCTCTCAGTGTCTTGTTTGAATACCTGGTAAGAAAGGAAATTCTCAGGCCAGAGAAGATTACTAATTTATGAATCCTAGCTAATTTCAGTGTCCTCCTGTCAGAAAAAGGACTCACTTTGTAAGCATGAGATCAAATTTACTTCACAATGTATGGCTAGACTAATATTAATACTAAAATTCTGTTACAATTTTAACATTATAATAGATGACTACTTAAAGTTTATCAAGCAATATATTGTGTTTACTGTGTAATATTTTAACATTTAAAATTACCGTGAAGTACAAGATAAAGTGTTTTAATTCATTTAAACCACAACAGATGATTTTTCACCTCAGAAATACTATTTACTATTGAATTTTAATATGGGGGTGTAGTTTTTTAACTTTGTAATTGATGTATGACAAGATACGAACTTTTCCCATAGTTAACCGAAGCAACAACTACAACTGATTTTACAGCTTGCTGCTATCAGCAGCCTAGTGACTGCTTAGTAGGCAGCACTTGGAGACTTCAGAGATGGAAGACTTCTGTCAGAAAACATTGCAAAGTGTTTTTTCTTTAGTTAACAACGTGACTGAAGCAAAGATACCACATAAATCATCCATCCTATAGAAATCTTGCCTACCCTGCACTACATTATCGAAGTTTATCTTGCCACAGTTAATGGGATGGAAACAGAAAATAAAGCTACTACTAAGGCACAAGGATGGAGAAAAACTGGTAAAACTGAAGAGCTGAAGCAAGATGATAGAAGTTATCAGTCTCTTCAAGTTAGATACCTGGTTTTAATGCTGTGAAGGTCACTTTGGCTCTTGCCCTTGCTAAGGTAATTCTAATAAGATAAAACTGACAATGAATTCCTCTTACAGGTTTATGAACATAAAAAAAATCTAAATAACACTAACGAAAATTTCTTTTAAACTTCAGTTACATAGGGAAAACAGTATCACAGTCAGTTTTCTTATTTAGCAATTTGTCTACTGGGACAACTGTGAATATTACAGAAATAATGGCACATATTACACAATGAATTCCTCATGAATATTCTTTTTTGAAAAGTAATATAGTTTTGAAAATTATTCTGATAATTACAGAGAAGAGTAGTATACAAAACTAAGTCATACTCTCTGTATAATGACTAGCATGAATTACATTTTCATGGATTCTTCCAAAAGCAATCCTACAGCATACAATTTAAACTGAAAATTTAAACAAATGAATACATATTTCTCTATCTGTAAACTAATATTTAAGAATCTATTCTAAAACTTGTGCATTTAAATAGATTCTTGAGACTCAGAAGTTTCAAAATTCTCCAGAGCAAATTGTCAGTACTGGTGACCAGGGGTCCCTGTATTTATTAAATTGAATGACCTGACAGTAAAACTCAGTTAAGGCTCTAGGCATTGGTGAAACTTCTTCCCACTCAGACCTACTACTATGGTAGACTTGAACTTCATCTGTGATTTCTTCTGGAGCGTAATCTCCACCTAGTATATATATTTTGTCTTCTGTCCCAACTGCCCCTGCATTAAAGCCAGCGCATTCAAAAGATCCTTCCCCTTTCCAAACACAGGTTTCTGGGCAAAAGCTGTAGACCTTGTAGGTGGAGAGATCACATATGTACAATGTACAGTTCACTGGAACAGCTTTGATTAGAGTTGCATGGAAAAACTGCCCAAATTCTGCTACAAGCTCAGACCACTGATCAGTCATAGCGTTATACTTAAAGAAACAGTCAAGAGATGGATTAAAGGCATCGGTAATCTCTACTTCTGAGCCAAGGACGTAAATTATATTCTGACATGCACTTGCTTCTGGATAGTAGATACCTCTTGGTAATTGGCTTACAGATTTCCAGTCTTTGGAAAGAGGATTATAGGATTCTACATCCAAAAGACTTCGAGTTTCTTGAGCCCCTCTGGTCTTTCCACCTATTACAAAGAGCTGATTTAAGGTTACAACAGATGTGTGCATTGTCCTTGGTTTTTTCATAGCTGACACTATGGAGAATTCATTGCTGACTGGACAGTAGCACCAAGTTTGGTCAGTGGCATCATGAAACGGTTCAGCAATATGAAGCCTGACAGTCCTATAACAATTCCCTTTGCATCCTCCAGTTATAAATATTTTTTCTCCATAGCTAGATAAACTTGACCCTGGCAGATCAATCATGTGTGTGTGTGGTAATTCTTTCCATTTATCTGTTTTGATGTTGTAGCAGAATGTATGTCTGTTTTCTCCATCTTCATCAGTTTTATGAACAAATATATATTTTTCTGTTGTTGAAGGACGTGCATCTGGAAACAATCCACTAAAGTTCTGCACGCTTTTAACTGCATCGTTGATTATTACTGAGCAATTAGCACTGTTAAGTAAGTGTTCTTCAGAATGCAGGAAGTCCTGCAAAGTCTTTTCAGGTAACTGGTGTAATCTCACTTTTTTAATCAAATTAGGCAGGTATTTCTGCCGTGTTTCTAAGTTGTGTTTGGTCCATTGGAGGACAGCTTTCAACACTGATTCTTCCTCAGGGACATTTAGTTCATCAGCCTCAAGACATTTTTGTAATATCTCAAAATTCATCTCCAAAAAATCACTTGATCTGAGCAGCAATGAAAAGTGGTGCTGTACAAAATCTAGTGCATGATCAAACAAGCGGACAGATCCATAACTTTCTGATAGAGAAAGTAACTGTAAGCAATTCACAAGATCAATACTTTTTATTAGGAAGTCACTGCAAGCTTTGGAAAGGAGTGAAACTTGAAGAAATGACGACAGTTGGAAGAGCATTTCCACATTATCGTCGGTTATCTCTGTTTTTCCTGTGTAAGCATAATCAAGAAAAGCTTTCACTGCCTTGGGTGATAGGTTACTAATGGTAACATTGCCATCATCTCGTTCTTTCATATTAACTTCAAACATGGCCCTGTGAACAAAATATAGAAGACACACAAATTAAAGATTTAGCAAACAGAAGAGAACACTGATGTGAGAAGAAGGAGACAATCAGGGGCATATAATAATGTGGGGTGGTCTAAAATATGGAAGTTCTTATAAGAACGACGCATTTACTTGATAAGTTTGAAGAAAAAAGGATTGGTGATAAGAACATATTCAAAGTGATGGCTTAACAAAATGATAGCACCACCTGTGTTTTGTATGGATTTTCACAGAGTGATGAAGTCTGCAGCTCTCAATGTGAGAGAAAATGTGAAATTGCTCAGGACAGCATAACTTTCAACAGCTTAGGAAAGAAAAGCTGATTTTAAAAACACATAGTAAAAAAAGGCCCATGATTTAGGTCATGCACTGTGGATGAACACATAAAATTAAGTGAAAAAAAGCCTTCCAAATTGCAGGCTGAGAAAATGGCAGGATGGATGACGGGTGTAGTCCTCAGAAATGAAAGTAGGTGAGGGGTGAAAGAGAAGAAAAAACACAAGGAAACTTAATTCTTGCTTTAGAGTTGACAGAGAAATGTATGAGTACAGGCCAATGTCAGAAAAAAAATGAGGTTTGAAATATGATTGTATATATGTACACAATGAAACACGTTTGACACAATGGAACTGTGCAGAAAGTAGATTTTGACTGAATACAAAGATGATGGTTTAAATTGTGGAATGAACTATTGATCAGTAGATTTGTAGAAATGTTATTACAACTTTAACTGCTTTATTCTAAATGTGTAATAACATGTAACTACTTCACACAAGCTAATATGGCAAGATAAAATAATTAAAGTTTTTCAAGCAGGTAAGTCGTGGCAACCAAACGATGCTGCAATATCCTTTGTCCTACCCTCTCAGAGCCTAATCATCAGACTGGGATAGCAATAGCTTCTGAATTTCACAAAAGATGGTACTGGAGGAAGATTCAGATAAATCATCAAATGATAAATAGAGATTCTGGATTATTAATATAGTTAATTCATATTTTTTAAAAGTACTATATCATAGTTCAGTTATACAATTAGTATCTCTATCATATGGGATTTTTAAAATCCCATCATTTTCTGAAGCCAAAGAGGAAAAAAAAAATCACTGTCTAGCATACTCTTTGGGAAGTGAACATTGGGTCAAGCAGGAACTTGCCTGACTTCCCGAACAAGAACACAAAATTACAATAGGACACCTATGTCCCAAAGGCCTCTCTGCATACTACATGATGACCCTTAGAGCCCTTTCCTCATTAACCCAAGAGCTATGAAATCTCTACTTAGGGAGTAAAATAGCAACTGAACAATACCGCTAGAAGGTGAGCAATGTAGGCACAGGCTTTGACTCTGAAAGCTAACAAGTAAGGATCAAAATGTTGCTAGATCTTGCACTTCCACAATGAAACCAAAATTAAGAGAAGTCCAAAGGCTAGGGAAGACAAAAGGTGTTCCATTTTAAAATGTATTTAGTGGACTTAGGTACTTTTTATTCCTTGAAGGTAAAAAATAGGCCTTGCATTGCAGGACAACTTAGGAATCTGATGGCTGCTATTATCAACTATAGCAACCCTTAGAAGCAGGGAGAGATATTTTCCGGCAAATTTTAATCTGAAGAGTCTGTAGGTAGTGAAAGGGACACATGTTTCCATGTGCTTAATTTCAGCTCTAAAACTTACCACTAGAAGCTATTTCATCCTAGCATTTCTTTCTACCCGATCATCTCGGTGCTGTCAAGCAGTAAAGACATAAATGCAAGTAGTTCAATGTGTTAGAGAAAAAAACAAATCTGCTGCTAGAGTGGAGAAATTGTTCATTTCATCTGCATTTCTTCTTTTCTTCAGTAATTCTAAGAATATATATTGCTATCTTCTGTCATATATGGCAGACTCCCATAGACCATGGGGTGTTCCAGGACATTTGAAAATAACACTTGTCACCTATGTATGGACAACCGAATTGAGGCCATTAACTCATTCCCAGGAGCCCATTTTTTCATTGTTAGCAAGTCTTAGCTTGGTTTTTAGTAAATAGTGTATTCAGAAACACTTTCATTGTGGAATTGCAAGTTTGAGCCTTTCTAATAAAAAGGTTAGCAAGGTTTCTGTATAAATTAATGTCCTGTATGTGAATGATCGGGCTGTCCTTTAAGAATACATAGCTTTAAGCACCAGAAGGAAGATCCATTTCATGCTGAGACTGAAATCTGTAGTTTAGAAAAAGTATGTATATCTGCTTAAATACCTCTGAAGATAATCTCTGCTATACTGACCACTCATCTTAGACAAAATCCAATCCCATTCCAAAGCCATGTACAATTCATCCACAATTGCTCAGTACGAGATTTATTGGTAATCAATGTTATGTTTCAAAATACAAATGTGTCAAAGTACATAGCCTGTCATATAAAAAGTTAAACAATCTTCTTACAGGCCTTCAAGTACTGATATGGGCAATAGATAACTTGCTTCAGTTGTACCTAACAGCAGAACCACCCATTTATTATTTCAAACTTGTATTTCAGAGAATGGACTGATGTATGAATTTCAGATTCATAGAGTTCTCATGGCTTTTTGGAAATGCAAACAGCTGTATCTGGCATACCCTTAAACTGATGTTTGAATGCTTTGCTCAAAACTCTGTAGATATATGTAAGTTGTGATAATTTCTTAAAACTTTTAAAATTTCGTTATTCTGTTCCTTCCCTCCCTCCCTCCCTCCCTCCCAGAGTACTTAATATCTATTTCCTGCAAACTCATGCGAAAATTAGGTTTACCTGAAAAAATCACTGCATGCTGCCAGTACACAACGATGACAGGGAATTATTTCATCTTTCACAAGAATTTTAAAATCGAAAAATATATTTTGTTCTCTGAACTTTTGTAGTACTTTTAGAATTTGTTGTCCATGACCTTCAGCCACTAAGGAATTGATTTTATTTTCAGGAACAGAAATTCCATTGCAAATAGGTCTGCTAATATAATCCCGTTGATTGGCCATGTTTTCTTCAATCTATTCCTGAAATGGAAAAATAAGTAATTGATTCTACAGCCTTCTTATTAAAAAAAAACCAAACAAAATCAATATATCATAAAACGAACAAAGAAGTTCCCAGCATTGACTTTAGTTTGTAAGTCCTATGCAGTTAGAAATTTTTATTATAAGTGACTTTTACACTGAATTTGATACTACTCCTACTACTTTGTAAAATATATACACACAGCATATTTTGAAAAGTAAAATATCTGCCATATATCAAAGAACAACTCTACATATAATACCCACCTGTAGGAATTTTTTCAGTAAAGTCCACAGGAAGCACATCAAGGCGTGTGTTAAAAGTTTTTAATGGTCATTTACGAGAAAGACTAGTCCTAGGTTTACCCTCAAACCCCCCCAAATTCTTACGATTTAATGTAAAATTGAGATGAAGAAAGAAAACTTTGTGACATATTTTAGATTCCAAAGGCTCATCTCTCTACAGCTTGCAGAGGAAGGGAGATACAGGGTACTCGACTGCTTCTGAGGCACTCTGGACTGAAGTAACCAAATACAAACACCAACAGCCTGGCTGAATCACAGGATTGCTGGGGCTTACCACATAGGGTCATTTAGAGAGTTTGGTGACAGTACACTTTTGAGTGTTTAGTCAATTGAAACTGATTTTATTTTGTATCTCTAGTTTTGTTAGGAAGCTGTTTGTTTGTCCACTGTGAGCTTCATTTACAGTGGTGTAAATTAACTGGCTTTAGAACCCATTTAAATCTAAGACCATCTCCCTTTCAGCAGCCAAGATTTTTTTCTGGTGAAAATTCCTAAACTGAAATGCATTTTTTTTCTATGGTAAGTTGGCTTTAACTGTTTTTTACAATGAAAATATTTTATTCGACTTTGTCAACATAAAGAAACTTTAAACATGAGTATATTTTTATTACACCTATTTAAAGTGCCATTTATACACTGCAGATGCATAAACTGCCCTTACTGCAAATTGCCTATTTTAAAGCTTAAAGAAACATTTCAAGGGGTTTTTTTTTTAATTCCAGGATTTTGTGTCCACAATTCCAATTAAAATCAGCAACAGGTAATGGCCCACCTGAATTGACAGGGGATAAAAATTCCAAACAAAACCCAGAAACAAGAAAAATACTGGGTTTGGGTTTTAACTTCATGAAAAGGCTTATCTGATGATACATTCAGCACAAACTAAACTATCGGACAGTCTTCTTCATGGGAGGTACTTTCACAGCAGACTGATCTATATCTAGTCAGGTAGCTCCAACCACAAATAGACCTCCATGTCTCCTGGAATAGAAGAGATCCAGTGATCTTGCTGCCAGCACTGGCACCCTTGGAGCAGGCATCTTCTCCTTCCCATGGCCAGACAATCTCAACGTATTCACTCTTTCCATTCTAAGCCTGAGGAACTAGGAAAATACAGAAGAACAAGACCACCATTTATTCTGATAATGTATGGCCTCATAAACCCCAACTTCCATAAATCATAAAGCTTTTCTGTATGTTAGAATTCTCTAGAATACCCTTTTCTTAGGAACTTAAAAGCCTGCTCCTGAAAAGACTGAATCTTCAAAAGCAGAGTTGCTTCAGTAACATTAGTTTCCCACATTTGAATGAAACCTTTTTAAAAAAATTAAGTTAATTTCAAAGTTTATTTGGCATCATGTAAAATAACACTTCTAAAAGAAATGTAAACCTTTTCACAAAATTCTGGAACTAACAATAGAATTAGGCATCTTTCTCCTTTTACGTGTAATTTCCATAGCAAGCTCCAACCTACAACTTGCTTTCTGTAGGTAAAATTATCAATGTCAGTAATATTCATATTTGTATAATGAACACAGAAACATCTACTTTCATCAAGACCAACTCTGCTATTTTAGGCAAGACATCATATAATCACTTTCATACAAGCAATCTATGTTTCAGAAAGTTTTCTTTTACCACACTATTACCACAAAAAGACTATTCCAATACATTGGTGCCAAGACTGCAAACCTCTTAATTACACAATCAATTTATTAATGCTTATATATATTTGTTCTTCTGTTAAAACTGTCATTTGACTTAATTTTCCTTCATACATTTATTCACTCATAATTATCAAGAGTGTTAATATCCTCTCTCAACTTTCATTAGAATGAATACTTGTCAAACTTTCCAAGGTCCACTTATAAGACTGAATTTTTGTTTTTCCTTTATTTTTCTTTCAGTTTTCTCTTCACTCTAGTTCAATCCTAAATTTCTTTCACTGATAAAAGATTTGTTGTACAGCATTATGGTTAAAATCTCATCACTGTCTCACTAGTCCAATTTGCAGGTCACCTAATGCGTCCTAATCTAAATCTCTAATAGCAGTATCTCATTTTCTTAAAAGCAAAATTCAGCAGTGTATCTTTAATGTTTTTGTTCACCATAAAGGAACATAGTAATGAATACTGTGCTACGACAGCCTAACTCACCCTCCCCTTCATTAAAAAAATACATACTAAAAAAATTCAGTTTTCAGCTCTCTTGTAGCCATTTCCTGACTTAGTTCTATCATTTCGGTATTAATGTATCACTTTACTGAATCTGTTCATGATTTTAGAACCCTCCAAACTATCTTAACAATTCAGCTAAAACTTGCTATGTTAAACAAGGCCAACTAGCATTTATAATTATTTCATACATTCTTCTACATAGCCATATGAATAAATGAATAGGGTTTTTTATAAATATTTGATTAAGTCTGACAAAAGCGTAAGAAACACAGAGGGCGCAGACATATGTTGCACAGGTCTGCAGCTCAGGAAAGCTGGGCAACAAGCCTCCTCTTATTTGCTCCATAAACTCCCACAGGATTCCAATTGCAATGCCTGTCTTTATGTGGATTACCAAGAACCAAGCTCCAGTAGATGGTTTGTCAGAGTTGGGATCTCTTACTTTTGCTTTTTGACACACATTTGTGTGCCGTACAGCAACCAGCCTTCCAACGTCTCTGGGAACACGTCACATCAGACCCTGAGTACTGTTGGACGTGATCCAATCTTGTATCACTTTACAAAACTTCCCTGCTCGCATACTGGACCTTTACATGTCTTATACTGACAAATGCCCCATTAGCTATTAGCCTGCTTTTCTGAAAAAAAAAACCCAAACCCAAACAACAAAAAAACAATTGGTTGACAAAGACAATTGAAAACAATTCCAAAACTAAACTTCCTTAAAGTTAATACATTTGCCCTGGTTTTCTTTTGCTTGAAAGCCACCTCAAACAAGGGGCCAGTTGGCCACTACAGTGAAATTTGGTACAAAGTTCACAGTTATTAAGGTCAACTCCACACAATACATGCTTGGGGGACATATATGCACCTCTCAAACCTATCTGTATAGATCCCCAGTTGAGTGGCCAGAAATTCTGCACGCCTGACAAAGTGGCAGGCAATGGCCAGTCTGTGTATGGCCACAGAGCAGCCTGCAGGTGGAGGCTGGGGACAGTAAGCTAATTCTGGTCATTACAGCAGATGAAATAAGGGACCACCTGGGAGCTCTCAAGGTAAGAGCATTCTTATGCTCTGTCACAAAATCAACTAATAAGGAACCCAGACCTCATTACCTCTGCTGTTTGTAAGACCCCTGTCCTAGAATCCTAGAGTGGTTTGGGTTGGAAGGGACATTAGCAATCTCCTCGTTAACAGCCCCTTGCCAGTTTTAACACTGTCCTTTTCCCAAGACAGTAAGGGATCAAGCAATCTAGAACACAACGAGCTCACTGACCCTGATGCCAGGTAGCATCATGAACTCTGATAAACCCATAGTCAAAATATGAGATATACACACATTCCTCTTGGTAGAATCTAATCTATTGATAAAAATCTGCAAGAAAATGTTTAACTGAACTTAATGTCATGCAAATAGCTGCCAAAACCTCACTGAATTTCTAGCGTATATCCAAAGATATATAGAGGATGTAACATATTTATGACTGTCTTTTAGATAGCACCATCAACAATCCTTCTTAAGCATTCATATAATTCTGTACATAGAAGATATTGAAATGTGTAACTTATTTGCTTATACTTTTCCTTTGGAAAGTCCAAATACCCTTTAGACTATCAATTTAATAACCTGGATATATGTTGAATCCTAGATATTATACTAAGAGACTGTAGACACAGCATACTGTTAAACTCATAAAGAAGACCAAAAATAGCCAAGACAGGCATTTTCAAAACATATAGGCACACACTAAAATCATAACCACTGCAAAAACACCTCTTAGAAATAGTTTTCACATTCATTCCATCAGATTTGAAAGAGCAAAGCAAACAGAACTGTGAAGTGACCTTTGAGCAGAGATGATCTTTTGTTTGAGCAGAGTCTATTATAGTTCCCACCAAAGCACTGATCAGAACATACTCATATAATGTACATATATTCATAAACAATTTTGCTGAAAAGATTTTGCTAAACCAACAGTCAAATTGCCTTAGCTGCTACAACTGGTAAATAAAATGGTTACAGAAATTTAAATATGCTAATGAAGTTGGAAGATGTGCAATTAATTCTTAGTGAATAATCAAGGAAAAGATATTAAACAAGGGAGAGCACATGTAATAAGAATGAAGCATGAACACACAGACGGAGGTACAGAAAGACAGTGGCAAAGACTTACATCGAACTTTTTAACAGTAAGACAAAAATGCAACAGTAAGACAAATACGTGTGCCTTTGAAATAGCCTAGAGAATGCTGTTTTGTGAAAGTACTGAACACACATTAAGTATCACATATAAACCAGTTAGTATTTTGTCAGAAAAAGCACGCTAGAGCTGTGCTTGCCTGACAATAAACAGGACCAAGCCCTTGCAAAAGGACTGAAGCTGGAGACTGTTCTCAGCACGAGGGTGTAGTCATTCGGAAGTTACAAGTATCATTGTGTGTGTAGATGTTCTCTCCTCTTCCAAAACCGCTGGCAAAACCAGACTAAAAGCCAACCCTTAGTTGGTACTTTACTATTTACAAACAACTGTAAAACAATCTATCTGCTTCTATCTGAAAGCACAATACACCTGTACTACAATACTCACCAATTAAAAAAAAATTAATACTTCTTAGCAGGTATCTTATGAAAAATAAATTGTTCTTCAGTAGCACAATATGTTTGTCACTGGGCCTTCTCCCAACTTGGACAGTATGTCTTACTAGATAGCAGGATTTTAAAAAAGGGAAATCTAAGAGCTGATATTTTACAGCATACTTTATTTACCTAGGACAAAAGAATTAAGCACAATGAAGACTAAGAAAGTGTATACATTTCTGTAGAGAAGTTTCAGTTATTTTTTTCATAGAAAATGTAACTGTACATTAATATATGTTTTGAAAAGGTCAAGATCAGCATTTGAAGATCTAATATTAAAAGTATTGTATTATTGAATCTACTATATACCCATCAAGATGATTTGCTATTGTCAGTCCTTATCCATTCAAAACAGGATAAATTAATAACTTGTTAGCAAGTTTTAAAGACACCACTGTGCACTACACATCTAACTTAACATTCACCAAGATGAGTATGAGTGGAACAGGTATCTGTAGGATTTGGTGACACTTGTAATTGCTGACTAAAATAACAAGAAGGGTTTAAAATGTAATTGAACTATAAATACTGAGTACAAGTTCTGTACTTTTATATTATATTAATGTTTTGTTTGTCATTGACTGCCTAAGATTGAAAACAGTAAGAGAATTCTAGGTTTCTGTCTGGAAATTTCAATGCAACTGAGTCTCACAGGTTTTTCATAAAGAACTGAACTTCAAAGAAAAATAATAATCATTTTAGGACAATCCAAAAATGCATGGGACATTCTGAGACATTTAATCCACAAAACTGACATTTATCAATAATAAATGTTGAGATAGTACTCTCAGATTGAAAGGTGACACAGAGACTTTAAAGCTTGGTGTTCTTTAGAAGTGATTTAAAAAAAAATCAACATGGAAAAAACCCCAGCATGGTACCAGTAGAAAGTAATAAAATTGCACTGATTCCTGGAAGCATTCCAAAAGAGAAGGTTCCCACTCCGCAAACAGGGATTACTAGATGCATGTTCTCTCACAAACACGTGAATCCATTAAGATAAAGCAGTAATCATGTAGAAGAACTAAAACTGACTGCATTTCATCCTAAAGCTAAATTTTTGAAATTCATTAAGTTCCTTTGCAATTATTTTCTTAGCTAAAAAAGATCAAGAACTGTAATTTTAATTTTCAGGGAAAAAAAAGGAATAGCATATTTTACTCATAATAAAAATGTGGGTTTATATTGAATACTTCCATAATTATATTACATATTTTACAATGCATCTTGAGCTTCAGTTTGTCTTTACACATAAAGCCTATTTAAAAAAAAACCCATTAAATCTAGTAGTGAGAAAAACTACTACATGTTTAAATCTCTCTAAGTAGCAAGCATGGACAAGCTCAACCGATTAATCAAACCTGAGGGGTTTTTTTGGAACTTGGTAAGAGCCATAATCCATTAGTATTATCATCTATCAGTAACTAAATACAGATACAGCCACAATTTCCTCTTCTAAGTGTGCAGAATACAATGCTTGAAACATAAGCCTCATTTACAGTTTTGTATTGGCAAACAGCATTTTCCTGGGAATTTCTGATTGTGTTAAATCCTCCTCTGCTGTCAGTTAACTTTGTCTATGAGTTTGGATAATACATAAGATTATGCCACTCCTTGCTTCACTAAATCATGAAGAAAAATAGGAATAATATTTTGAAATAAGTCAACTATCCTACTGATTCCTCGATGAAACATTTTTTTACCCAAATGTTACTTCTGTGTTTAAAATATTTTTCAAGGACCAACCTCTACTCACTTATATCTGAGAAAGACCTTCTGGCCCGTGTAGAAACAGCAGTTTTCCACATTAACAGCGAGCTGGAAATGCTAAATGAACAACAACAACAGAGGAGGATTCTAAAAAATACCTGCAATAATATAATTTTCAGCATTTTTGCATCATTTGTACATGGTCAATATAGAATGGTTTAAGTGTAAATATTTCTAAAGTCAAGCAACAGAAAGAAGGGATATACATTTTCAAAAAGATCCTAATTTTTCAGCCATAGCTCAACTCCAGAACCAAGGGGCAAATAAATTTATTACTTTTTGAGGATTTACAGATGGCCTATAATTGAGGAATGGGAATCCAGCTCTGACAAACATTTAGAGTTCTCAGCAGAACAATGAGCACGGGACACAAGAGGCTTT
This sequence comes from Atrichornis clamosus, assembly GCA_013400975.1. Taxonomy (NCBI): domain Eukaryota; kingdom Metazoa; phylum Chordata; class Aves; order Passeriformes; family Menuridae; genus Atrichornis; species Atrichornis clamosus. The sequence continues at coordinate 17,820 of WBMZ01009670.1, read as the reverse complement.
TGTTCGGAGGCATCCTTGGAAGCCAGAACCCAATGAGGGTGATGCAGGGCGTTGCATCTGCTCTGGATACAATCGGCTCCTCTTTTATAGTCAATACCAGGCAGGCAGAGCCCACCACGCTGCGACAGCTCTGCCAGGGGCCGGGATGGCTCTCGGCAGAATGATTGCTGATGGCAACATTTCAGCAGGATGTACTGCTGCCAGCAGTGGGGCGGGGGACACCTGTCCTTAACCGGACGTGTAGCCACCAAGAACCACCCCCTACCTCCGAAGGCATAACCGCCTCCCTATCTCTCACAGACTCGAGGGAGGCAGAATTAACGAGATAAGTACGTTCTTTGCGCCACGGCCGGAGCTATCGGCCACCCCAAGACCCATCAGCCCCCGCCGGCAACACCTTCCGCCATCGCTCTCACCCCGCCCGGCGGGGGAGGGCAGTGCCGTCAGCGCCCCTACTGCGCATGCTCAAGCCGCCCGCGCGTGCGCCCCGCAACAGCTCCGTTCATTCTAAGGGAGGACTAATTCTGACAGGACGGGCGGGATGGGGCAAAGGGATCCCCTTCTCTCACAGCGCGACCCGGCCGCGACGTGCGGCGGTCTCCAGCACTGCCGCCTCTCCGCAGGTGGCGAAACGCCAGTCCCCCCTGAGCGCTCCCTCCGAGCAGCGCGCACCCACCTGCAGCCAACACCCGCAGCTCACCAACCGGTCTGGCCCACCCTCCGCAGAAGCACCGCCAGCAGATTGGCTCCTTTCAATGTCATTCTCCCGCTGTTTGCACTCGGAGTGGTTCTGCTGGCCGTCAATCCAGGTGAGAGCCCGCCCACTCCCCGAGCGGGTTCCTCTCTGACGACATCACGGGTGCAGCTCAACCGCAGGCACCGCCTTTCCTTTGATAGGTCGGTACCTGGCGCATTCTGCTGTCACTCACAGGTTCTCTGGCATACGATTGGTTATTGCCTCCTGGGGGCGGGACTCTCCGTCCGTCCCACGTGCCGATAGGCTCTCGCGGGCCCGAGGGGGCGGGCCGGCCGGAGCGGCGGGGACCCGTGGGACGTGCGGGGAACGGGGCCGTGCCGGCCGTGGGGGGCCGTGTGACCATGGGCAGCGTGCGCTGGGCCTTTCCCTGCGGCGCCTGGCGACCCCGCCGCCGGGAGTGGCTGCTGGCCGCGCAGCTGGTGCAGCCCGAGGAGAAGGACCGCATCGGCCAGTTTGTCTTTGCCCGCGATGCCAAAGCCGCCTTGGTATATGGGGACGTGGGGACACGGTTGTCTCTCTGCAGATTCAGCATTGCCCAGATTCCTGATTTCTCGTAGGAAAACATGCCCTGCCAGGGAGTTTCAGGGATGTAAATGCATCGTAGAGTATAAAGCTTGATGTATAAAAGTATGAAGCCCTGCTTCACTGAGGAGCAAAACGGGATGTTTGTAGCCTGCTGTTACTAGTTGCTCTGAAAGATTTCCCAACTTCTGTGTCGTGATACCAAGTTAGGAAACAAATCGTACAGAGGGAGACTACATGTAAGTCACCCGTGTAATGTGTATTAGGAGAATAAAACTATTTTACATAATGCAGGTTTTAACTCTCGCATAGTAGTGTAGTAATGCACACCTGCTAATTATCTGTAAGAAGCTGCTCATCACTTTTAGCTGTTGAATATTTAGGGCCTAAGTAATGGAATGAGTGTACCGAAAGGAAGGCTATTGAGACAATTTCACTGTTCAGGGTGGTGTAAAAAATATTTATTTGTGCCATAAAGTATCCTAAGTAAGTGGGGTAGAGAAAGGAACGATTTTTGTTATTTCAACTGGGACTGCTTTTGGGTCATATGTTGATTGTGTTAATAGTCATAATAAATGTATTTGTTACTCGGGTCTGGTGAACTCTTTTGCTTAAATTTACCTGACACAGGCTTTTATATAAGGATGAATATTAAACTATTTGGCTAAAATACTTTATATCAACAATAATAAAGCCGCATTTTTTAGGTAGGTGATTATCTAGCAACCACAGCTTTTTCCACATAGCGTAATAGTTCTGTATGAATCACTTCCCTTTTATTTCCTAGGCTGGTCGCCTGCTAATGCGGAAATTAATTGCAGAAGAGCTGTGCATACCTTGGAATGAAGTACACTTGCAAAGGACATCAAAAGGAAAACCTTTCCTGGCCAATAACTTACTCAATTCAAATTACAACTTCAATGTCTCTCATCAAGGAGATTATGCAGTCCTTGCAGCTGAGCCTGAGCTTCAAGTTGGCATTGATATTATGAAGACTAATTTACCAGGTAATGTGTTATGGTAACCAAAGCAGATTCTGTAGTGTTTTGAGTACTAAACATTTTCATATTACCCAAAGAACCAATCTGTGTCCTAGAAATCTAGTGTAACTAGAAGAGAGTGTATGAATGTATTGTGTATTTGGGATTTTATTACTGTTAAATGTACTCCTCGTTGTTTATTTTGGGGCTTCTTTTATGACAGATATGGATATATTTCCCATTAGAAAAGCAGAACCCTGGGAAAATAAGGTTGTGAATCCTGGCAATACCAACATCTGCAGGTATTTCAGTTATGGATTTGCTGCCTGTTAGGTAGAAGCAGGGGCATCTTTCCAAATAGGCAAAATGGGATCCATCCTCAAGAGAACTTTATAGATTGTGTTACTCACTTGTCCCACAGGCATGGACATTTTATGTGTCAGCCATCTGACACATGTGCACTAATACTCAGTGAGAGGGAATCATGAAGAAGAAACATGTGAGGTGCCCCTGGTAAAAGACTAAACTTTACAAAATTTAGTTATTGGCCTATTTAACTGTATGACCCTCACTCTGAAGGTGGTGGTCAGCATGTGAGGCCCCAGTGTAGCCTTTGGAGGACCGCCCACCAGAACAGTCGTATATTCTGTGACAGAAGTTGTGTCCAGTGGGTAAGGCTGCGTTGGAACGGGGGCACCCTGAAGGGACTGCAGTAACATAGGGCCCAGATAACCAGATGAAACTTGAGACTGGTGCTTTTAGCGTAGCCCTCCCAGGCAAAGCAAGCAAGGTGATGTCCCAGCTGTGTCTCCCCACAGTGCCTTGCACATCCTCAGCAGTTTCCTGGCGAGCAGAGTTGCAGAGAAGGCCTTGATGCTGTGCAAACAGCGCTGATACTGGTGTGGTGTCAACACTGGGTTGGGCATTGGCCTGAACCACGGCGCTGTACAGGCTGCCATGGAAAAAGTTAACACATCCAGTTACAAAAGTTAACAGATCCAGTACCCTTGGAAACGCTTTGGCTGGGCTGCCACTGGCTTTACCACAAGACTCCCTAATTACTCATATTAAAAAGCTTTCCAGTTTTACCAGGTAAATAGTGAAAATCAAAACATTCAAGTGTTTGTATTTGAAGCTTTTCTTGGGAAGTGCAAAATTCAAATTTATACAGAAAAATTGAAAAATTTATGCACGGAAGTGTGGATATCTTGCATCCTCTGCTAGTATTTTATATAGCTGTAAATGTAGATGGCATTTTAAAGACACGTTGTCAATGTCCAGCTGACAAATATTATGATATATGGTAAACTTTATTCCTGAAGTCTAAAGACTCAGCAATGCTTTGAAATCTGACACAGGCTGCAGTGTTTTTAGTCAGAGAGAGAAAAATGGTGATTATTAATGGAGATGGTGGTGATTCCAAAAACTGAACGATGAAATTAAAGATGACTTGTATGTCTTCCTTTTTGTAATTATAATTTGCATTTTTGAAAAAGAAATAAGATACTAATGAAAACATAGTAATTGTATGTGGGAAAGTGGGTGGGCAAATAAGTAATATTAAGGATAGAACTTTACTTCATATTACAGAGACTATAATTTAAAACTGGCTGTCTTTTTACCTAAAGTTTTTCTGAGAAAGATTTTTTTTTTGTCTACTAGAATCACCTGAAACTTTTTTTTATTGCTGTGCTATGAATATGTAACACTGACTTTACCAGTATTATTTTCTCTGATAGTTCCACTGAGTGGTGCTCTTGTTCTGCAGTTGCTAAGTACATTATATTTCTGGGGGTGAATCCACTGTAAATCTCTTTCCCTGGAACAGCTACAAGGACGAAGAGTTCCCTATGAACAAAGTATATTGCAGTAGGTTTGGTTTTTTCAAATACTTGTTTAACTGCAAAGTACTTCTTCTTGTGATGTTATCCAGCAGAATCTTGATTGAGGTCTTCAGTATTCTAGTTCTTATATTCCTTTATTGTTCAACCAGCAAGCATGCAAAATCTGCAGTGCAGATATACAGGAGAGTATCAGGCTACTGAAAGTTTTGAGAAATCTATTTGTGTGCTAGTATGTAACAAGCAGTCCTGGTGCACATAAACATTTTATGTCACTTCTTAATTCATGCTATCTATTTTTGTTTTACTTGCTGTTCATAAGAAGCCACCTCTTTCCATCTTACTTGTGCTTCATTAAAATCTGAAAAATGAAACTACTAGAAGACATAGCCTTCTTCAAAGGTGAAGGCAGGCTACACTAGAAGCTATTACCACTTCAAATAGCAACAGTTCTGCAAAAGTTTCACAAGTATGCAACAGTTTATCAGCTTTTTTCCTCTAGTCAGATATTGAAGTAAGTACTGCAGTGATCACAGAAAAAGAAAATACCGTCTTTAGGTCTTCTGTGTTGTTGTCTTTTGGTTACCTGACAGGTTAATGTTGCAGATTTAAATCAGTCTTTCAGTTTACTTGTTTTTGAAGAGCTGCTGAGGTCAATGATTGTTTTCTTCTCTTTAGATCAGTTTAAGATGAACTCTTGAGTAATTTGCAAAAATGTACACTGTCCTGTAAATTTGTTAGTAGGCATGTTTGTGGACATTATTTGGCCAGAGATGCATGTGAAATTATTTTAAGCCTTTCACAAAACAAATGAGAAGTATTCTCACAGTACTATTAACTCCTGTGGAAAAAGCTTCTCTTACGTTTGATTTTTAATTTATGGACAAGAAATTTTGCAACAAGTGTCAACTTGGTTTAAGTGGTGTGTGGGATGTTGATTTACCAGTCACTTAAACTCTAAAGTAGAACATTTTCAGAGACTTGGGAAATATTTATAGCTTAAGAAAAATTGTGTTGAGCATTTGAAAACAGTTTAGATCTTAACGCTCGAGAGCTTTCCTGCTGTGTAAGTGAATTTCTTTTCAGTAGTGCAATTTTTTAGCTTAGATGGATTTGCAAAGGTAAATAAATCAGCAGTTCATTCTGTATCTTTCATAATCAGCCTGCAATCTTTCTTACCTATCACATTATATTTGCTTTGATCCAGACATCTGCAGTCTCAATTTTATTTCAAAATTAAATCTTTGACATGTAATATAATTAGCTTTTCTCATTAATATTTCGGTTTTATGCTAGGATTGCTTGTTAAAAGGCACAAAAGGGTAAATTTTAAGCATGTGAATTTTGCAGGAAAATTAATTTGATCTAAAAATACTCCATTAAATATCTTTTTAAGAAAGTAGGCTATTATGTGCAAACACACAATTGTTTGAAATTGGTTTTCTCTGAGGCATATATAAAGAAAACTAGAATAATTGTCCTCTTTGTATTCTCATTATTGAGGTGAGGTAATGCAAGAGATGATAGAGACCTTCAAATCAGAGATAGATACTCTGATCCATGTGTGACCTAAGCCCCCACATGAAGAAGCTAAATACCACACTTCAGTCTAGCTAGTGGAGGAAAGCTCTCTCTCCAGACACTTTTAAACTTCTTGCTGTTTATTTTGGTAGTCATGAGCTAAATTGACTTTGGCACACCTACATCATAGTTAAGATATTTGGCATGTCTTTTAGCCAGCAACCATGTTCAATTTTTTGAACTTGCAATGCTTTTTTAATTACTGCTTTTCAGTTTTTCAATAAGAATTTCCTAACCTAGAAGGAAGTTCCAAAGCAGATTGTTCTTAGGAGTGCTTTTGTTCGTAAGGTGGCTTAATGTTACCTTAAAAAAAGTTGTAACTATTTTTGTTTTTATTGTTGTATTTCAGTAAATCTCATAGCAGCAATCAGCATGTAGTCTTTTCCTGCTAGAGCTAATCACCAAATTGTTAGCTAATGTTACAGCTTTAGGTGTGTAGATGCACTGTTTGGAATGAAGAAATTAGCAGAGAATTTGGTTTAAATGTTACTTCTAATGGATCAAATAAGTCATAAATATGTATGTAAGCACATCATTTTTAGATGTGAAGGAGAGTTAAAACAGCTGATATCCTTGTTGAGCCAAAGAATCAATAGTGGTCATATGCACATACACTGACTAAATAGGGAGGCTTTTCTTTGTTCTTTTTGTTCTATTTGCAACTGGGAAGAAACAGCCATCTTACATGTACCCTTCAAGACTACATATTATATAGCAGTTTCATTGTTGTGCTTTATTTAGTCACATTTCTAACACTGTTTTAACCTGGAATTCCATAATTCTGGAATTGATGAAGCACCAATGCTTGATAAACTGTGAAAAAAAATTTGATACTGTGATTAAATCTCCTCTTGGAGGGAAAATTTCTTTATTTTTCAAAGAAACACTCTTAATCTTTTATGATTGTTTCTTTGAAAATTTCTTTATTTTTCAAAGAAACACTCTTAATCTTTTATGATTGTTTCTTTAATAGAAAAACATAAAACCATTTGGATTAAAATGTAAACTGATAGCAAAATGCAGAACTCTGAAAATTAACCTGTGGAGAATAGATATGTCTAAAATGAGGGATAAATTAACAATAAAGAAACCAAAAATCCTAAACCAGGAGCTTTTAGTAAAAAGAAGAGGTAGAACAAAGAGCAACTCTAAGAATGCTTGTAATATTGTTTTGGTGTTGTGGGTTTGGGTTTTTTTCCATTCTGCATGCTAAACTTACAATAATCATGACTTATTACTTAATTGGTCTTTTGGGAAATTAAGTTATACATTCACAGTGAGCAGATAAATAGAATTGAATTTTTTTTTTTATAGAACTAAAAGTTCTTCTCAGCCCACACTGACAGTTAGCTTTGGCTTTCCAAATTAAGAAAGTCTAACAGAAAAATGTGATATGATGTCTAAAGTTAAGTAATTACTATGTAGGTATTAAAAATTTGCCTTTTGAGTAGTTTCTTGCTAGCACTTCCCATTTCCAATAGCTGCAGCTCTACAGATACAGAGGTTTGTGGCAAGAGCTGGAATATAAAAGCTGTCTTTATTTTGTGTTGTCAAAATCTTATTTAGATATTGGTGATGCAAGTATTGAGAGTTTGGAGTACTTACTGGTTTCAGGGTCGGGAGACAATGTTTTAGAGATAGACTTGCAGATTTTTAGACTGACTTAGGAAATGGTAGAAACTTACCTTAAATATTTAACAACTCAGCTCAGTAACTAAAAAATAGCTGCATTTCCCTGATGTATATCCTTTCTAAGAGAAATCCTAATTTACAACAAGGCAAATATTTTTATATTTCCTCAATAAAGATGATAGGTTGCTGTTGTCATGTCAGGTTTTCAGGAGAGTTTAGGACCAGGAGACATTTGATATTTCCATAAGTAGCTGTTTTCTTGCCATTTATTGGGTTGGTGCTGTGAATTCTAGGCATTCATAGCTGTTGTGTGCTGTGTTGCATTTTGATGGAAAATCCAATTTTGTAGTGCATTAAAAAATTATTACTTGCCCTGTTTGTTCACCAGACTTGTTGAGTTTTGTATTACATATGTATATCTTCCTACTTCTTTTCCTGCTGAAAACCAATTTAATAAAAGCAAAGCTAACACTTGGAGATAGTATCTACAAGAGTAGATACAGCTGATACAGGTGAATGGACCATGGAACTTCATCAGTTTTTCATCAGTGGGCCGCGCTCTGCTTTGGCCATGTTGCAATACATTTATATCCCTCGTGTATCTTTTCTTGTATATCCTTTTGGCTGGATAAAAGACAGCTGCTGCAGCGGCATACGTTGATTTGTGTGTTGATAGGGGGAAGGATATGAGGAGACAACATCACAATGACTGTCTGACTGCTGTCTTCTCTGTGGGAAGACTAAACAAAGCAAAACATGCTGGATTTTAGCTGTCAAGTGGGACAAACAGCCTTTCAGCTGCTGGCAAGCCAAACAAATGGCTTTATAAGGTTTTGGGTTTTTTGTTCATTTGTTTTTAAAGAATGTCCTTATGTAAGAGAGGTTGATTCCCAAATTTAAAACACTAATACTACTTCTGTCATCTTGTGGAGGTTTTTGGACTTCATTATGAAGGGGGAAAAGAGGAAAGGATGGTGTGCAGGCAGAGGTGAGGAAGTTCTAAGTGTGAAAATGAGGGACCTTTAGTGCATCTGGCTGTGCAATTCATGTTCTGCGACAGGCTTCTGTGCAGCATCCCAACTTCTGCCATTGCAAAGGAACTCTGTTGGTCAGTGGATTCATTACTGCAGTAGGCTATCATGAGGTGGAAGGGCATAGTTCCAAAGTGCATGTGTGTCCATACTGAGGACCATTTCCACACTAAACACCAAATTTAGAGTCTCATCAGACTTTTTCAGGGAAACCAGCTCAATTTGAATCAGCTTGTGCTTTCTAAGGTCGCAGAGTTTCCCAGGCAAAAACTCCAGGGAAAAAGCTGCATTAGTCAGATCAAGGAGGTGTTAGAAAGTGTGAACCATGTAGTACAATTCATGTGGAAGATGAAGATGACTTAGATATGGAGAATTGGCTTCCCTCCTCGCCTTCCTTTTTATCCAGTACATCATTTTATATACCAAGTACCAGCTGGGTCCCAAAGCACCCCCAGGTTCTGCAGTGGTACTAGCTTCTAAAATACGGGCCTCTTTTCCAATAATTACACTTTTTCTGCTTGATAAACTGTGAAAGGAAAATCTGATACTGTGACTAAATCTCCTTTTTTTTCTGTTTTCTTGAAATAGAAAATGTGTTGTTTTACTTGTTTGTTTTCTTGTACAAGCAAATGATATTAAGTGGTAGGTTTTCTTTAGAATGTTAGTTTTCAAGGAAAGGATTAATTGCCAAAGGTTTCAGTGAATATAGTCTCTCTGAATGTGTAGAAAGTCCTTCTAGTATGTTAGGTCATAAAATGTAATAAAACATAAGAGATCTGATGGCTTGGTAGTGCTATGTAGTGGAAGGCTATAGATGTCAGGCAGGTATCTTATATGTGGGAGCTGTTGCACTAGCAGTGTCTTAAGGTTTTTGTTATGTTTGAAAGAGAAGTAGATCTAGCTCAATTAAAACGTTATGTTCCTAAATGTCTGTAACCTTTAATGATAACTCAGCATGTTGAACTTCTTTGGACTTCTTTTTTTTACCTATGTAGTTGTATCTTCAAAACTTGCTTTATAAAAGAAAGTGTATTTTCATATTTATTTAGATTTGGGATTTGTGTGTATTTTTAATGTGATGCATCATAACCTCGTAAGTGTTGAAAGGAAGTAGAGTTCCTGCTGTTCTGGCAGTGGAATGATTGTTTTAACTGTTTGATATGTTCTGTAATGAAAAACTCATTAAAATGCCATTTTTGTGGGGTAATTTATGTTTTTACTGAAATATTGTGGCTACGTAGAGCTCTGCTGGCTGTGGTGGTACAACTTGCTGGAAAGAGCTTAAGCAAGTAAAAGTGTAGGAGTTGATGAGCAGAAGTTAAGAAAGAGTTTCTTACTTTATTACTGCTCAGTTCCCTTTTTTTGCTATCACTGGTTAGTTGTTAAGTACATTTTGTTCAAAGATTTTGAGATTCCTGAGTCATCTTACTGATTAAGACCCTGTGTATTTTAAATGCTTTTATTTTCTCTACTCAGAAGCAAGCTAAAATCATGAGCTTGCACCCAGATGTGTTTGTCTGCAAGCTCTTCAATAGCAAATATATATTCCAGTTGAATGTTTGGCATAGAAAGAACATGTAAAAATGTTCTGGAGTCTGAACAAAATTTGAGAGGATCTGGCTTTTTTTAAAGTTTATTTTCAGAACAAATGACAAAAAGCATAAATCTATTGCAGACCGTGTGCTACTTGTCTTTAAATTGATCAGATATGAGGTATCCCGTTAACAGCTTGTGACTTCAGGTTTTTTTAACCAAGCCATAGCTGTGTCAAAACTGCTATTTTTCCTGTCAAGTGTTAGAGGTAGAGCTATCTAAGCCATTGTGATTCTTTACTTCCTTTTGCTTTACATTGACTGTGAGGGCAGCTTGCTTAAATGTTCATCACTGCTGTTAGACCCAACCACACTAATGCAATTGAAACCTTAGCAGTTTCTCGAATGTTGCCAAGACTTAATGATCCTAACTGCAGGGAAAATACCAAACATTATCAAATTAATTCAGTCTCTTTATGACTCTTCCATTGTTACAATCTCGGAAATGTTGAGTAATTCATAGGAGGCAATGTCAAATTTTCAGGCATTTTAAAGTTAGATCTGCTTCTCTGTGGTATGCCAAGGTAAAACACATCAATAGTTACATGATGAGAATGAATGCTTAACATATGTATAATTGGAGGAATTACAGGATACTGGCAGGAAGTGTAGAGGTCAGAGAATGTAAATCCAATTTCCAATTCACACTAAAGCTGTGTGAGCTAGTAGATTGAAAAACACACATTGTTAATGTTCTATCTGGTTCTTCTAAGTTAGACATTTATCTAGCTAATTATTTGCCTTGTGTTGTCTCTAAACATCTGTACAAGGGTTAGTTGGTATTAATAAACAATTAGGGCTTGGGCATCTGTTGCAGGAGAAATGTTTTCTCTGTATCAATTTACTTTGGCTTCCTTCTGAGATAGTAAAATATGATCAAATATGGCTTGTGTCCTGCACCAAAAGGATTGTCACGCCAAGAGTCCAGGACTTGAAACACCCATTCAATACAGTTGGTGAGTGTACAAGCTTTATAGCTAGCCTGTGTTTCACATTATTAAGTAGATTGATCTGTTCATGCTTCAGTTGTTCATTTTGCTACATACTACGTGTCACGCTGCCACTTCACCCGTTTTCCATCTGAAAGTAAAATGATTTTATTGATTAGGTATTAGTTCTTCATCACTGACGTGTTTCTTTTATGCAGTTCAAGGCAGTGGGGAGGCTGTGAGCATTCTGGGGTTTGTTTCGTATTTTTGTTTTGAGTGTTTGTTTGGGTTTGACTTTGTTTTTTCAGGGGATTAGTTGATCAGATGGGCTGGCAGTAATAGCTTTATAAGCTAGTTAGTTTGTATGTGAACAAAACAATTTGAAGACTGTAAACTAGTAAAACCTGAAGTGAAGATGGTCAGTCTTCTACTCTTCTCACTATTTTTGAGCAGGCATGTCATGGTTTTAATAATTTTGGGTACAAATTTGTACCCTGCCCTTGTTAAGTGTACCAAAGCTGACTTATAATTAACCTGATGTTTGTAAAAGTGTAAACAAATTGTATGAAGATTTCTGTATTAGCCCTACATCAGGATAGTAATCTTCACTATTAATAGCATCATAGTTTACATGGATCTTAATTCTGATTGTCTTTTATCTTGCTACAAATGCAGCTTATTTAGATACTTTCACAGCTAGAAAAATCGGAGTAAATTACCCTATATTTATGTACTATTTTTAAAGCATATTTGCAAACAGGACTAGAGAATATAGTACTTTTTCTTACTCTTCACTCCTGCATCTTTTTAAAATCAGTCTTTTATAGCTGGTCTGAGGCACTGCTGTTCTACAGGGAAAATACAAAGCAGATTCTTTTTGCCTAGTCTTAAAAAACAAAACAAAAAACCAAAACACCAAAACCCAGTTGTCATTGTAGTGGAAAAGATGGCATTATGTATTAATGTGAATGCAAATTACATGCAAGTAATCCAAAATGTATACATGTATGCACTACTTAACTGTATATAGCATGTTTACTTTCCAGACTTAATATTGGACTCTTTTTTCCAGTATCACTCACTGTTTTCTCTCCTCACTCTTCCTGAAATTTCCAGGGTATTGTGTGCTTTTAGTTTGGTGAAGAAACTTAACTTTTGGTTTAGGTTTTTTTTTTTAATGAATAGAAGGCAGTTTTTGAAAGATTATTCAGCTTATATTCTTAAGGATCTAATATGCCTAAAAGTTTATTAACAGAGAATAATAGCTGTATATTGGCAAGAAATCAATTGACTTTACAACCGTAATTTTGGATTTAATTTTTTCTGTGAACTACTCTAGTTTGTTGTGCACTATGATGTGATAGGGGTGTGAGGCTTAAATGTTTGTAGATTAAAGAAATGGAATGAAAATATATCTTGGTCTCAGGGATAAAAGTTGTAGTTTATCTTGTGAATATCAAACTAATTTAGACACCAGCTGGAGGAGCTGGTCAGAGATTGGTTGTATGTCTTTCTTCAGTTGACTAGCCTTCCCTAAAAACAAAGTTAATGAGTGTTATGGAAAAAAAGGCAGAACTAACACATTCCAGGGAAAAAGTGCTTTTAAAGTTAGGCCACTGAATAGCCAAATCATCCAGTTAATTTTGCCTAATGCGAATGAATGTACAGGTTTATATTTCTTAGTCAATCAGATAGTGAGGCAAATTGTTGGTGGTTAATTGAATATTATGAAAGGAAACTGTAGTATGTTTTGGTTAAATTTTTTAGGGTTCTCTGGTTGATTCACTTGCTCTTCTAGCAAGATGATCCAATGTAAAAACAAAAGCTGCTTCCAGTATTTAGAGGATGATATGCTCAAGTGTGAAATTTACAGTAGACTAGAAAAATGCTTTCGGAATATTAGCTCTTACAAAGAAATGCAAAAAGAAAGAATACACAACAGTTTGTGTGAAGGTGAGAAAAGAAATGAACTATAAAGACATATAAAAATGAAAATTATTTTAAAATCAAAGAGGGTCATATAATTAATTCTGAGCATTAAAAAAAGTTAGTTTGTTTCCCAGTTTGTATTGAAAGAAGCTGTGTAGATTTTGAAGAGTCCTATTTCCTGACATAGGCAAGTAAGAAATACTTATTTAAGAAGTAAGGTTATTTCTGAAACAAGTTGACAAATGGGAGCTACTTTAGAAATGCAAATTTAAAACCAAACAATTAATTGCTATATGGGACTTGTTCCCATTCTCTCAAAGAAAGTTTTTTGTAAATTGTGGCAAGTGCATTTGAGACATGTTAGTTTTTGGGGTTTTTTTAATCAAACTAAAAGCAAAAGATGCAGCATTTAAAAGGGAACTTTCTGCTGCTTCTGGTTTTGTCCCCTTCATATCTTCCATGTCATGAGAGACATTGAAAATTGAAGTGGATTTAGTGAAGGGCCACCAAGTTGATTAGAGGGTTTGGGACCTTGACCTGTGTGGAAATGCTGATGGAGCTGGCTTTGTTGAACCTGAAGGGGGAAAGTTCTGAGGAGGGGAGTCTAATTACAGTCTACCTGAAAGGTAGCTGTAGAGATGATGTACACAGTTGTCTTCATGAGCATGCACAGGAACAGGGCAAAAGGCAGCAGGCTCAGTTTGCTTCAGGGGGAATTCTGTCTCTGTAGAACAATTCTTCACTGTGAGAACAGCAGAACACTGGACTACATTCCCCAGAGAAGGGATGGAATACTCTGCCTGACAGTGCCCTGGGTAACCTAACATAAGGCTCTGTTTTTTGACAGAAGGTTGGACCAGGTGGTCTCCAAAAGTCTCTTTCAACTTACATTTTCCCCATGGTTCTGTGGATGTGACTTTCTGTGATACTGAAGCAAATATGGGGAAATGGACTAGGCAGGCTATGGTACTGCAAGTAATTTGGGGAGAATGGTAGTCCTAAGTCCTCTGATCCATTCCTCAGAGTGAAGCAAGTGTATTGTGTTAAGGAAATAGGGAGTGCACTTTAGGGCAAAGCAGTGCCAGAGCTTTTCAGAGGAGGAAAATGACAGACAGCTGGAGTGGAGGGGAAATAACTGTGAATTTGAACATGAGTGTCGAGAAGGGTGGCTGAACAGTTGAAGAAACCTAGGACAAAAAAAGTGGGGGGTGAATGTGGAGGCTGCAAAGCCGATCACTTTAACCACGCTTGCCCCTCGGAGAGAAGCCTCCTAGTTCACCTCCCCGGTTAGGGTGAGGAAAAGTGCCTTTCCTAGGATCCGTCACCTGCTTCTGCAAATGTACCCCAGTTCGGTTCTCTTGTTGGCCCGTTGGTCTCCCTGCCCTTTTCTCCCTTATATTTGTTCTTGCCAGAACCTTCTCCTCTCCCTCTTCCTCCATTGGCCCTTACCTTGTAGGCCGTCCGTTGGGGTTCCTTCACTGATCCCCTGGCCCTCACACCACCTCTGTACTGCCCCTGTGCCCTCACCCCACTGGCCCTGATGCTCTCTCCACCCCCGTATTTCACCTTGAGCCCTGCTTGCTCTCCCCGTCTTTTCCTCTGGACCCTTCACGTGGCTGCTGGCAATAAAGCCCTCCCTGCGGAACCCACGAGAAGCCCTCTCCCTCATTCCTTTACCACGGACATGCCCTAAGAAAATCCTGCGAGCGTGTGTGTGTGCGAGCGTGCGCCTCGGGGAAGTGGCCTCCGGAGCGATCCCGACTCAGCCGGGGACACTTTCAGAAGGTTGCGGATCCTGACCACCCTTGCCCCCGCCGCTGCAGGTGAACTGTGAAGGGAAAAAGCAGCAGCTTTTTGGTGTACCTAAAAGTTTGAGTGTATTCACCACGTGTGATAAAGTTTGGATGGCAGAACTGACAACGCAGGAGCCTTTATATGCCTCTAGCTGCTGAAGGTAATGTAGTGTGAATAGTCTTGGGTGATTTTCTCTGGTAGTGTGAATGGTTCTGGGTTATTGAAAGCAGGATAACTCTCTGAAAGTAATGGAGGAGGAAAGGTACACCAGGACATTCTGTTGTGTTTTGTAGTTTGAATCACAAGAAGAGGCTGGAGCCTCACCGCGGTTGTTTTAAAAACTCAAAAAAGGAGAGAAAATTAAAATAAGTGGATTGTTTAGAGCAGATATTCACATAGCTACTTGATTGTAAAATGGGCCGTATAAACATAGAGAGGTGAAAGAAAATACCTTTCTCCAAGTTCAGGGATTATTTTGGTTATTTTTTATTGTTTCAGAGAAGTTGGATTGTATAAGTAGATGATTTGGCATTTGCTTTGGTAATTCATCACAGCATACTTAACACTGTGGTTGCTTTTTTTCTTTTACTGTTATTTTCTTCAGAGGGAAGTTAGTCCTGTTCTTCAATTGTTCTGGATCATTTCATTAGCTTAATGCTGCAACAGTCAACAAAATTTCTGTCTTAAGATGTTTTCTTCACTTTAAAAATGCAATTGATGGCATCTCTGAAATGTTACTGCCATGTCTTGTGGCATGTGCATGTCAGATAACACTTTGCAGGATGGTTTGGAAACGGTGAGAAAACCTGAATGTGTGCTTTAGTATAACATTAGTTTGTTCAGGTCAGTTATTACTGCTACCCACACCTGTTTTTATTTAGTTCTTAGATATCTGTAGAAGACAACCACTATATAGAGGAGACTTAATACCCCTATCTGTGGTTTGAGATGGGGAACTTCAGTGTAGAGAAGGAAGGTTCCTTGCCCATAGTCAACTCAAAGAATTACTCGCAGTTAGAATCTACGTCTTTTGTTAAGCAATTATTTAGTGATGGGTTCTTCAAAGTAGCATGGTATTGGGAGGGGAAGAATGTTTTGGATTAAATATGACTGATATTTTCTTTTTAGTAAGAACATTGCATAACCTATCAAAAATTGTCTCAATGTGTGGCATTGTCTCTATCCAGATGTTTATTATCCCTACTAAAGAAAACAGGTTGTTTTCTGCCATTGTCTCCTTAGCCAGCTGTAAGCCCAGTTGGACAGCTTGATTGGTATGCTGATTAATACAGGCTGTGGGTGAGTAGCCAAGCATGTAGCTAGGCCCATAGCTTTCAGTGTATTATGGAACTGCTATTGATCAATGTACCACACAGTCTGTAGTGTCTTCTACAAGGTAAATTTAGACTAGTGAGGAAAAGTGGTGTAGCCCCTGAAGAGCTGCTGCAGTGCCACACAGCTGTGCTTATTTTTAGAGGAAGCTTAAATTTGATCTAAGGATTTGAAGGTTTGGTGGTTTGAGGCTGGTTTTTTGCAGGGGGATTTTTTTTTCCCTTGGTATATTTCTTACTGTTTTTATGGGCACCTCTCTACCCCTGTTTTTCTTACAGAATAAATCCTATCCGAAAGGGTAAATATGTATGTGATAAATTTGGGAGACTGTGCTTCTACAAGTGTTTAAAAAAGTGTTTCTATTGTATCCCTGCATCCAAGGGCAGGAGGTAGAATAACTTGATGAATTTTGACAAAGAGCATGCTGTTTTATAAAATGGTACTAGATCAAGCTGTCAGATGCCAGAGACTGTATATGCTACTTTTGTAGCTGAATACAATTTTTTATATATATATATATAAAATCATACTTGGCTTTTTAGAGAATACTGGAAATACTGTGTCCTTAACAATCATCAGCTTGCTGCTTTGAGGCTATATAAATTCAAATTGTACGTCAGAGATGGTGCGTACATTTTTTTTCTTATGATTTTTTTATAGAGCAATAACATGAGGTAATTAATTTGCTTATTATTAATACTCTATTAACATTTCTGTAAATATCTCTGTCTAATTTATAGGTAGTAGCTCAATTCCAAATTTCTTTCACATAATGAAGCGACAGCTTACTGAAACAGAGTGGGATGTTATCAAGTCAATGAGTAATGAATGGATGCAGCTGGATATGTTTTATCGGCACTGGGTAATAATTTATTTCCTATTTAAAGTCTGCAAACCTGGACATTCTTTTTTGATAAAAGTTATTATTTTCATTATAGTAAAAATGTGCTCTTTTTATAGTTGCATAGAATCATAGAATGGTTTACGTTGAAAAAGATGGCTAAGATCATCAAACCCAGCACTAAACCACGTCCCTAAGCACCACCTCTACCCATAGTTTAAAGAAATCAAGGGTTCGTGACTCAACCACTTCCCTGGGCAGCCTGTTCCAAAGGCTTGAAAACCCATTTGGTGAAGAAGTTTTTCCTAATAATCAATCTAAACTCTCCTGGTGCTACTTGATACTTGATATAATACTTTCTTGGACTTTCTATTTCAGTTATTATTTTAATACTAGAATAACTTTGAGAACCATAGTACAGCTGACATTTCTGGTAGGATTTATTAGTAATTTTAAACACATAGCCAGAACAAACTAAAGGGTTCATATTTGTATGTGCCACTGAATTTCAGTTACATGTTGATTTTAATGCAGCAAGTTAGGCTGGGTATAAACAATGCTGATAACTTCCTCTTGATAATTGCATCAGTCTACCCTCACATTTACAGTAGTATAAGTCTTAAATGTATTTTGTCTACAATGTGTACTCAGAAGTAATGTTTACAGAACAGCTTGAAAACAGCCAGTATGAATAAAATACACTTTTTGTGTCTTTTAGGCCTTAAAGGAAAGCTTCTTAAAGGCTATTGGAGTTGGAATTGGCTTTAACTTGCAAAGAATTGAATTTAATGTGTCTCCATTGCAACTGGAAATAGGGAAAGTGTATAAGGAGACAAAAATGCTTCTGGATGGAGAAAAAGAAGACGAGTGGACATTTGAGGTAAGGAATATGTTTTCACCAGTGTTATGAACTCCTTATGATTGCATTGCATATTTGATTATTTTTTTAATTGCAATTCACACTTTTATTCTATATAGCCCCATTGAGCCTCTATTAATCACAACTTAGGATATAAATCTGCAGCATTTTAAGGTATTGTCGTGGTTTTGCCAGACCTG